>JAKJMR010019881.1:7500-12427 GCA_024449315.1 Daboia siamensis
ATATAAGATATATCTAGGTCCAAAATATACATCTTTTAAAAAAAAAGAAATATGGTTATATAAATCAAATCATAATGTTAAAAGTTTACAATCTTATGGAGCTACATTATTAACATTATTAGCTGTCCAGGACCACCTACACTTTGTGGGTTGGACATGCCTGATCTAACATTTTATATAGATAAATTTCCAATGACCTATTTAGCACATAATACAAGGCCAAAATGTAACATTATTTATCTAAGGCAATTTCACTTCCCATGATATTGAATGGGAGATTGGAAGTGTCCAATACCATTTTAAACCAAGTATAGTTGGTTGACTTATCCAGAGTAATTATAACTAGACTTTATTCAAACCACCTTATAATCATAAATGTTTCTAAGGGATTGGCATGTTTAGATATGTTACAGTCATAGTGCAGAGTATTTCCCATTTGGAACATAATGGATGGGATTATATTAAAGGCTGAGCGCCAAAGAATTGAGGCCTTTGAACTATGGTGCTGGAGAAGACTCCTGCGAGTCCCTTGGACTGCAAGGCATTCAAACCGGTCAGTCCTAGAGGAGATCAACCCTGACTGCTCTTTAGAAGGCCAGATCCTGAAGTTGAAACTCAAATACTTTGGCCACCTAATAAGAAGGAAGGACTCACTGGAGAAGAGCCTAATGCTGGGAAAGATTGAGGGCAATTAGAAGAAAGGGACGACAGAGAATGAGGTGGCTGGATGGAGTCACTGAAGCAGTAGGCGTGAGCTTAAATGGACTCCAGAAGATGGTAGAGGACAGGAAGGCCTGGAGGAACATTGTCCATGGGGTCACAATGGGTCGGACACGACTTCGCAACTAACAACAACAACAACCATGATTAGTTGAATAAGTCACAATGGGCAGACTCATTCATAATGTAAGCTATAAACAATGCTTTATAATCGTCCCGGAGTACAGTGAGCATACAATCTACTAGGCCAAACCCAAACAAACCACATTATGACTTAGTGCAGTGTCTGAGCCTTATTATCAACCAAAAATGTTCCCTGGAAACGAAAGCAAATGTTTGCAATCCCATCTTTCTGCATCAGGGAAAGAAAAAGAAGGGTGCTCATGACTTGAAATTTCTTTCACTTAACAATAGTTTACTATTATATCTGAGTAAAACCAGGAATAGTTATAAATGCAGTAGAACGCAAGGAGTTCTTTTGGCACTGCGTTTCCCGACAGATTAATGTTATTACATTTCTACCAGATAGCAGGCTTGTGGAAGAAATATACACAGTGGCAGATCTGAGCCTGAAATGTGACTTTCCTCTAGGAGATTTGGTTCAGACTCATCGTTTCGAGAAATAAACTAGATATGACATTATTAATGTCTTTGTCCTCGAATGACTTTGTCTTTTTGAGCTAGGGAAGGGGGTGAGAATTGAAGTTGGCTTACAATTGTTCTTTGGAAGGAAAATGAATCCCATCTTTGCTCCCATTAGAGTCTGAATCAGCCCCAACCTCGGCATAACTCCTATTTGTTTGAAAACATAACGGTGACAGCTTTCTCAGAAAGTAAACATGTGAAAACTGTACTCTGGGAGTAGTCAACTTGCAGTCATCCAAATGTTGATTTATGACTCCTAACATCCCCATCAGCCCAGCCAATGGTGAAGGATGCTGTAATCCAGGGCTTTTCAACCAGTGGTACGGGTACCAACTATGATACATTGGCACCTGGCAGGTGGTACACCTCCATCCTAGAAAAGTGGTAGCGGGGGAGGGGAATGAGCTGAACTGGTGGTAGCACTGCACAAGCCTGAGTGAGAGACGGCTGGAGCTGCAGGGCTGTCAGGGCTCAGTGGAAGCGCCAGGATCAGCACCAGGCTCCAGCTGGAGTTCAGCTTTGATCCCAGCGCTTCTGCTGAGCCCAGAAGAAGTGCCGATGAGCTGGAATGTTGCAGCATCTCCAGGGTCTTCTGTTTTACATTCAGATGCTTGGCAACTGATACAAAATTTATGATGGTCACAGTGTCCCAGGATCATGTGAAGTGACCAAAACCTGCTGCAACCACCCAGCAGATGGGGGAAATAAAAGCCAACCCCCCCCACCCCACCCCCACTGCCAATCCTCAACAGAAATGCTCACAACAATGAAAACCTTGGATAGGAGGAAGAGCACTGCCGGGCAGGCGGGCAGGTATCTTGCTTGGCTGTGGCTTGGGGGGCACTTTTTTCAGTGCCATTGTAACTTTGAACAGTCAGTAAGGGAACTGTTGTAAGTCGAGGACTACCTGTACTTCATCACTTTTTTTCTTTTTCTTTTTTTGGGTCATCAGGTTTTTGACACCTTGCTAGGCGACTGGTGGCAATCAGATGTTGCTATATCCTAAAAGTGGTACAATGGGTGAAAAGGTTGAAAACCCTGCTGTAATCCACCAATATCTGTAGTCGGCCAGAGTGCCTTTCACCAAAGGCAGGGACAATATGGATATGCAGCTGATGAAGCAACCTAAAAAGGCCTACCTCTGTGCGGGCACATTAGGGATGGGGAACTTGTGGCACTCCAGATACTTTTGAACTACAACACCTACCATCCTTCCCTACTGGCCAGGCTGATTGAGAATGTAAAAGTAGTAGCTGAGTCACCTGTGGAGGGAAATAGACTCTCCATTCTTGCAAGAGAAATGACTATGTATAGAACATGAGATGAGTTACTTGATTTTTTTTTTATCAAAATGGGATAATGGACAATGGAAACTAGCTGCATTATGGGAAGATTTATTTCAGAGTGATAATAGAACACACTTCTAATTAATGACTTTTTTTATCTCATGGGTGATCTGTTTCCCTTTGATCCCGTACATTGTCTTTGAATAATCATTGATTCAAGATAAATTTCCCAAAGTTTGCCACCCTTAGGGAAACCACCCGATTTTTTTTCTGCCTTGCTTGCTTCAGAAATGGATGAAACCAGTGATCTATTGAGTTTATCCTTCCTTGGTAGGCCTTTGTTTAACTGGTTGAGAGATACTTGTTGATTTGCATTTTAGGTGCTCAACTATTGACTAAGTTAAACCAAGGAAGTGTCAGCAATAATTGGATGAAGATAGAGATATTCTCCATAATTTGCAGATTTGTGAACGCATAGATAACAATATGTTGAAAACTTCTGAAGACAATCAAGACAATTTTGAAAAATCCCTGATTAGTTTTTAAGTTTAATATAGAAATGGTTGGCAATGTGGGAACTTTCCATGTAAGAGATGAAGTGGTTCTCTTAGTTCCATCTTGTGTATATTTACTGTGAAAGAACTCCTCCTCTGTTCTGTGGGCTTTACACCAAGGTAAGTGAAAACCAGTCCACCACATATGCCATCTTTTAATCTGGTAAAAGGTTTCAAGCAGGCACATCGCCTCATGGATTCAGCTGACTTTCATTCTTGAGCCTTAATAACCGAAGTTGGATAAAATAACCAAGGTTGAGTGAAAACGTACTGTGCATATCTAAGACCAAAATATGTTGCAGAGGAAATAGACATCATGCTTCTGAAACTGCCGATCCCAGCGGCTGTATCAGCTTGTGAAATGATAACAAGAAATAACTTAACATGAGTGGAGAAATAGCAGCCAGATAAGTGTTTTGTATTGCATTTTCCTAGTAGAAAGATATATTCAGGCTGACTTAGAAGATAAACATCCAAAAGGGAGCTGAGAACGAGTTCACCTGTAGTGCTTTTACATCCTCAGCTATTATGGCAGGAATCTGCAACACCCGCAACCCTGGGAACTCACTGGGTTTACTTTTAAGTTGGCTCATCTTGGATTGCACAATGAGCAGCCAAATTAATAGCAGTTCCTCCAGCTAGTCTTGGAACAGTATGTCAGTAATTTTATAGAGTTGAAAGCTTGTTGGAAGGTAGGACTCTATACCTCTTAAAGTTGGCACATGCAATGATTTCAGGACTTAGAGATAAAATGGAACAGTGTTGCCAGAAGTAGGCATAGTCAGGGCAAAAATTAATTTGACTTAAAATAGTAATTAACAAAAGCTAATATGATCACTCATTGTGTAGTTGCTGAATTCCCCCCTAAGGTCACATCACAAATTAACATTTGGTGGCAACTCTTGGTGAGATTCTTATGGTGAGATCAAAGAGTACTACAGATAGTAGAGTCCAAGATAAACAATATCTGTCACTGGTTAAATTCTCTACGTTGAACATTTTGAAATGAAGATTTCAGTGAGAATGTCAGGGTTATTCATTTCTTGTTCTAGAATCACTTTTTAGCAAGGGAATGGCCTGAATCCATCCTCATATAAAGTTCTGAGTCTCTTTATTATTTCTGGATTTTCCTCCACCCTCTCATCTCATTACTCCAGAGAAGATGATGCCTTCTGAATCAGCCATGTTTGTTTTACTATAAAAGGAAGTAGACTGTTCTGTCTTTCTCTCAGTCTAGGCAAGTACAAGAAGGCAAACAGTCAAACTTGATGCCATTCAAAGTCCAGGTACTGGCCAAAATCAGATATGGGTAGTCCTTGACCTATGACCACAATTGGGACTGGAATTTCTGTCGCTAAGCAATACAGTCATAAAGTATGACATCAAGAGCCTTGGTGGAGCAGCGGGCTAATGCCTCCTAAAGTAACACCAGCTGCCTGCAATTAGTGCAGGTTCGCATCCCACCAGGCTCAAGGTTGACTCAGCCTTCCATCCTTCTGAGGTAGGTAAAATGAGGACCCAGATTGTTGGGGGCAATTAAGCTGACTTTGTAATAATGCCGCTTGGGGGTGATGTGAAAGCCCTAATAAGTAGGCATATACATAGAATGAAGGCTACTGCTAAGCTTGTAAGCTGCCCTGAGTCTTCGGAGAAGGGCGGGATATAAATGGAATTAAAATAAATAAATAAATAAATAAATAAATAAATAAATAAATAAATAAA
>JAKJMR010019923.1:0-19033 GCA_024449315.1 Daboia siamensis
TTATTATTATTATTATTATTATTATTATTATTATTATTATTATTATTGCACACCATAACTAACATGGCTTTGTATAGTCCATATCTTGGCATGTCTGTAAAATCAACAACCAAAGAATCCATGGGGTAATAACCCTTAGGCTGGCTTCCCGGAGGAAGGGTAGGTCCTTGCCTTGGATTAATTTGAGCACATGTATTGCATCTTTCACTACCATGGCCACACAATGAGTGAAGGCGATTAATATATACAATGCGATCAAGTGCTTCAGCTAAGGCACTCTTTCTCATGTGAGTAGTTATGTGAGTTTCCTTTAGTACTTGCCAGGCTAAACTTTCAGGGACAAAAATCCTTCCATCTGGGAGCATGAAGGGGCATTGGGTGTGACTATGAGTCATCTGATGGAAATTGCTTGAAAGGTCTATGTCAGACATGTCAAACACAAGGCCCGGGGGCCGGATCCGGCCCGCGAAGTAGTTTCATGTGGCCTGCGAAGCCATCCTGGAAACAGTGAGGGAACGGCCCCCACTGCCTTGGCCCTGGCCCAGAGACCCTCCTCCTGCCAGAGACCCTCAGATCTGTCCCATTCCTGCCCAGGCCCCCATAGGCACCCTTGATGTGAACTAAGGAGAAATTTCCTGACAGTTAGAACAATTAACCAGTGTAACAACCTGCCTCCAGAAGTGGAGAATGCTCCAACACTGGAAGTTTTTAAGAAGAGACTTGACAGCCATTTGCCTGAAATTGTATAGGGTTTTCTGCCTGAGCAGCAGGTTGGACTAGATGACTTCCAAGGTCCCTTCCAACTTATTATTATTATTATAATTTCTAGAGCAGTGACCCTTTATTGGCATGAAAATGCTACAAAGAAATGGGTGCATTGCAATCGAAGGCAGGATGAAATTGATTGAAGACCCTGAAAACCTCTGAGCTCGTACCTCCCATTCAACAGGTCTTTTCCTCTCTTGCAACCATGCTTACAAACCTAGTAGGTAACCTTACTTGAACTGAGTTTGGTTGGGCAAAGCAAACTAGGCTTGTTTAGAGCTGCTATGGGTTGGCAAAGGCTGGGTGTCAAGTCCTTCAACTTTGCAGGCCTAATTTTCCAAGACAAACTCGCTGCCCAGATGCCTCTAAAATTCACTTTTGGCTTCCCCATAGCTCCACCCACATTTCCTCCTTCCTTCCTCCCCCCACAAAAAGGGGAGGTGCCTGTCCATTGCTAGCCAATCCCATCTCCCCATTGATTCTCACAGACCCTGCTCCCCAAAATCAGGGAGATGTTGCAAAGCAGGAAAAACTGTAGTGGTTACCAACAAAGGCCTCAGGGATGGAAGCCCCGCCCCTTATTTGCATATGGGTAGAAGGCAGGTCTGGCTGCCATCTTGACTTTGTTGACCTGCCTTTGTTGACCTGCCTCTTGCTGTAATCCCTATCCCTTTGAGAGTCTGCTAGATCAGTGGCTCCAGATTTGGCACCTATGGAAGTCAGATAAATAAGCATTTTAAACATTTCTCATTTTTAATGTATATATAAATTAGAAAGTGTCATGACTGACTTATACACTTACGACCATTGCAGCACACACACACACCCCAATTACTTGATCAAAATTCAGTCGCTTGGCAATCAGTTCACATTTACGACGGTTACAGTGTCCCGGGGTCATGTGATCACCTTTTGTCACCTTCTCATAAGCAAAGTCAGTGGGGAAGCTGGATTCACTTAACAACGGTGTGACTAACTTAACAACTGCTGTGATTCACTTAACAACTGTGACAAGAAGGAGCGTCATGGAGCGCTATCCCACAAAGAGTCACTGGGGTCCAGGTTCCCCCGGCCCTCTTTTCCAACCATCCGGGTGCCTTCCCCTGCTACAGTCCGTGGTTGTGGCTGCCCGTCCACTCTGCTCCCTCACTCAGACACCTCCACTTGCCCTGGTCGGCTGGACTACGCTGTCTTGTCCTTCCAGCCGGTCCCTTGGGCAGCCTCCTCCCACAGGTGGGTCACACGGTGTGGGGTTGGTCAGAGGGCCAGTCAGCCATTCTTCCTCTCTCTCTCATGATGCTTGCTGGCCTCTCCTGCCACTGCCTCTGTTCCTCCACTGACTCCACTGCCTGCCTGCCTCCCTTTCTCTCCATCTCTTTCCCCTTCCTCCTCTTTTCTCAACCTTTCCTCAGAGACTTTTCCCTACCTTCCCCCACACTTTCTCCGTTTTCCCTCCCTTTCTTCCCCTTTCCTCAACCTATCCTCACATGTCACTTCCCCCCCCCCAATATTCCATGAGGTGGAGACCAGGTGAGCCAGGAGGTCCCCCTCTTCTCCATTCTCCGCCCCCAAAGACTCACCTATTCCTCTGGCCCTCTCTATATCTCTATCCCCTGCTCTCCTCTTTCCTGTCAAACTTCCATTCCCTTCTCCCTCTTCCCCCATGATACAGTTAAAATGAAGCAAAGCTCACTTAACAGAAGAAATTTGGGGGGCTCAGTTGTGGTCGTGAGTCGAGGACTAGCTGTATGAGATATGTTCCTTTGGATTCCTCACTTGCTCCGTTGCCAGCAGCAGCTTGTCAGTCTTCAGTTGTTCAAGATGTTTTGAGATGTTCCAGAGAGCTGTGGTTAGCATTCAAAATCACCGTATCAGATTTTAGCTTCACCTCCCTTATCATTTATTAACTATGTGTATCTCACCTTTATTATGTTTAGAAATAAATCAAGATGGCAAACATATCCGACACATCTTCTTCCTCCCATTTTCCCCTCAACAACAACCCCGTCAAGTGGGTTGGTCTGAGAGAGAACGACTGGTTCAAACTCACCCAGCTGGCTTTCAGGGCTAAGGCAGGACTTGAACTCACAGTCTTCCTCTTCCTAGCCTCGTGCCTTAACCACTAGACCAAACTGGATCCGACTCCCATCTTAATATCGTAGCCACTTTTGGGGTGTCTCAGATTGTTGACCTCGGGCAACTGCCTGGACGAATCTCCCTGCACTTTTGTTGGCAAGGATTCAGGAGTGGCTTGCCATTGCCTGCTTCCTAGGGCTGAATGAGAGTGACTGGTCCAAGGTCACCCAGCTGGCTTTGTGCCTAAGGCAAGATTAGAACTCAGGGCTTCTAGCTTGATTTCTTAACCACACCACCAGAGTCGCTTCTTCTTCTTCTACAGTTACTAAAAGGCAGAGTGCATCAAAGCAAGAAGGAAAAAGAATGCTATTTGGCATCTTGTCAAATAATATATTTATTTAATGTATTTTATTTTTACAATTCTATTAACAATTCTACTAAATTTTGGTGACATATTCAGGACACATTTATTTATTTATTTATTTATTTATTTATTTATTTATTTATTTATATTTTTATTTATATACCGCCCTATTCCCGTAGGACAGACATGTCAAACACAAGGCCCGGGGGCCGGATCCGGCCCGCGAAGTGGTTTTATGCGGCCCGTGAAGCCATCCTGGAAACAGTGAGGGAACAGCCCCCACTGGCTTGGCCCTGGCCCAGAGACCCTCCTCCTGCCAGAGACCCTCAGATCTGTCCCACTCCTGCCCAGGCCCCCATAGGCACCCTTGAGGCAAACGATGTAGAGCTGACCACGCCCACCCAGTAGGCCATATGCACTCTAGCCACGCCCACCCAGTAGGCCACGCCTACGCTGGCCATACCCACCCGGCCCCCTGAGGGCAACCACAATGCTGATGCGGCCCTCAATGAAATTGAGCTTGACACCCCTGCCGTAGGACTCAGGGCAGTTAAAATCATACCATACAAAAATTAGATTTAAAACAGTTAATTAAAACAATTAATTGAATTTAGAGCCCAAAATTTAAAAAATTAAAACATTAAAACCCAATTAAAACCCCTCAGTCTAGGCCCGACAGCTCAAAGAGCCAGGTTTTCAGGTCCCGGCGGAATGAGCGGAGGTCGGAGGCAGTCCTAAGTTCCATCGGAAGTTAGTTCCAGAGGGCAGGCATGCCCACAGAGAAGGCCCTCTCTCTGGGAGTCACCCGCTGGCAATCCTTCGCCGGCAGTACCCTAAGAAGGCCCTCCCTGTGGGAGCGCACAGGATGATGGGAAGTTGATGCCGGCAGCAGGTGTTCCCTCAGATAATCCGGACCCAAGCCATTTAGGGCTTTATAGGTCATCACCAGCACTTTGAATCTCACTCGGAAGGCAACCGGAAGCCAATGCAGCTTGCGGAGAAGAGGTGTTACATGGGAGTATCGGGGAACTGCCATCACAACTCGCGCGGCTGCATTCTGCACCAGCTGAAACCTCCGTGTGGTCCTCAAGGGCAGCCCCATGTAGAGAGCATTGCAGTAGTCTAACCAGGAGGTCACAAGCGCATGGGTGACTGTGCGTAGGGCATCTCGGTCCAGATAGGGCCGCAACTGGCGCACCAGGCGAACCTGGGCAAAAGCCCCCCTGGTCACGGCTCCTATATGAGCTTCAAAGCTGAGCCGTGAGTTCAGGAGGACACCCAAGTTGCGAGCCCTATCAACGGGGGGGTAACACTTCACCCCCCATCCTTAATGATGGAACAAACTGGTTAACCCGAGATGCCAGTACTTACAGCCACTCAGTCTTGGCAGGGTTGAGACGAAGCCTGTTTCTCCCCATCCAAACCCGGACCGCCTCCAGGCAACGGGACATCACATTGAGGGCATCACTGGGTTGGTTCGGGGTGGAAAGAAAAAGTTGGGTATCATCAGCATACTGATGATACCCCACCCCGAAACCACGAATGAGCTTGCCCAGCGGCTTCATATAGATGTTGAACAGGAGGGAAGAGAGGACCGACCCCTGAGGAACTCCACAAACGAGAGACCTTGGGGTGGACCTCTGCCCTCCCATCAACACTGACTGCGAGTGGCCCAGGAGACAGGAGGAGAACCACTGTAAAACAGTGCCTCCCACACCCAACCCCCTGAGACGCCACAGTAGGATACCATGGTCGATGGTATCAAAAGCCGCTGAGAGGTCTAATAGGACTAGGACAGAGGAACATCCCCTGTCCCGAGCCCGCCAGAGATCATTCACCAGCGCGACCAATGCCATCTCTGTGCTATACCCGGGCCTGAAGCCCGATTGGTACAGGTCAAGATAATCAGTTTCCTCCAGGAACAGAGGAAGCTGATGCGCCACCACACTCTCAACAACCTTCACCAAAAAACGAAGGTTGGAGACCGGACAATTTAAAACAGCCAGGTCCAGGGCAGGCTTCTTGAGGAGGGGTCTCACCACCGCCTCCTTCAAGGTGGCAGGGAAGATACCCTCCTTCAAGGAAGCAGTTATTACTGCTTGGAACCAGCCTTGTGTCTCCTTCTGGGCCACATAAACCAGCCAGGAGGGGCACGGGTCCAATAAACAAGTGGTGGAGCTCAGTCTCCTCATGATCCTGTCCACGTCATCGGGGGAAACAGGATCGAACTCAGTCCAGATAACATGCTCAAGACCGCTCGATTCCTCCATGTCAGACTCTGTCCAGTCAGAGTCCAAACTGGTCCGGATCTGAGCGATTTTGTCCACCAGATGATGACTAAACTCCTTGGCCCGCCCCTGCAAGGGCTCCTCCCTCATCTCCTGATTAAGGAGAGAGCGAATCACCCTAAACAGGGCGGCCGGGCAATTATCTGCGGACGCGATGAGGGCAGCGAAGTAATTAGATTTTGCCATCCTCATCGCCGCGAGATAAGACCTTGTAAGGGATCTTAGTCGCAATTGGTCAGATTCGGACCGGGTGGACCTCCAACTGCTCTCTAGACCCTGTCTCCAACACTTCATCTCCTGGAGCTCCACAGAAAACCATGGGGCCCAATGGGTCAGGGGTCGCAAGGGTACAACACGGTCGAGTGCCTTGGTGGCCACCCTTTCCCAGGCATCCACCAAGGCATCAGCCAGGCTGTGAGTGAGGGAAATAGGTAAAGACCCAAGCGCCATCTGGAACCGTTCTGGGTCCATTAGGCGCCTGGGGCGGAACCACCTGGTCGGCTCCGCAGCCCAGCGGCAGGGGGTGGCATAGTGGAAGACCAGCCGCAGGAGATAATGATTGGACCATGACAGCGGGACAATAGTTAGCAAGCCCCCTCCCAGATCATCCAACCATTGCCCAGATAAAAAAACCAGGTCAAGAGTGTGACACCCCCCCCCCATGAGTCAGGCCCTGAATTACTTGGGTCAGGTCCATGGCCATCATAGAAGCCATGAACTCCCAAGCTAACTCCGATGACCCTCCCAGGGAAGGCAGGTTGAAGTCACCCAGGACTATAAGCCTGGGAAACTCCACCGCCAACCCTGAGAGAGTGTCCAGCAGCCTGGGCAGGGCCGTTGCCACACAGCTGGGCGCCAGGTATGTTAGCAGGAGGCCCAACTGAGCCCGAGGGCCACACCTCAGGAGGAGGGACTCACTCCCGCCTATCTGCACAACGGTGGTCTCCCGCGGACATAGGGTCTCCCGTATAACCACCACCACCCCACCGCCCCTGCCCTGAGCCCATGGCTGGTGTAGCACACAGAAACCCAGAGGGCATAACTCAGTCAGAGGAACCCAACCAGGTTTCTGTAATGCATGCCAGATCCGTGTGTTCCTCCTCTATCAAGTCTCGAATGAGGGGGGACTTGTTTACAACGGATCTGGCATTAAAATACACCAGCCTGAGCTCAGGGGCCTGATCCCCCTCACCCCCAGACAAAAGGGTACCAACCGGAGGGTCGGAGCATGCCACCGCTCGAAGACAGCGGGGGCGTGATCCCAGATGTTGATGTGGCCCTCCGAGTAGACATCTGCTGCCATTCCCAATCGTCGTGGGGATTTGCAACCCCACCCCAATACCCAAGGAACCGAAAGCCCCAAACCCTGACCCCATCCCACCGGAAACCATCACAGGCCCAGACTGACAGCCGGTTAATATACACCCCAATTCCCTCCCAACCCTATCCTCCCCCCCCTCCCCAACCCTTTAAAATAACCGGCTAAAAAACATACCAGGGGCCTCTTAATACACTTCCACCAGAGGCCCCTGTCTAAGCCCAACCACCTCTCAGGGTCCCAACAATTGGGCCCGTCATTAAGGGAAGTAAAAGACATAGCAGCAGGCCGTACCCAGGAGGGAGGAGCCGCCCCCCGAGAGCATACAAATCAGCGCTTGAGTAACACAAACGGGTTAGCCGATGTGTACATTTTCAGTTTGTTTACTTTCTTCTACGCGCCTTCTGTTTTTGTGTATTACACAGAATAATCATTGATTTCTTTGATTTGAAATGGCATAAATAATGATGATGATGATGATGATGATGATGATAATAATAATAATAATAATAATAATAATAATAATAATAATAATAATAATAATAAGAAGAAGAAGAAGAAGAAGAAGAAGTAGTAGTAGTAGTAGTGGTAGTAGTTGGAAGGAACCTTGGAGGTCATCTAGTACAACCCCCTGCTCAGGCAGGAAACCCTATACCATTTCAGGCAAATGGCTGTCCAGTCTCTTCTTAAAAACCTCCAGTGTTGGCGCATTCACCACTTCTCGAGGCAGGTTGTTCCACTGGTTAGTTGTTCTAACTGTCAGGAAGTTTCTCCTTAGTTCTAGGTTGCTTCTCTCCTTGATTAGTTTCCATCCGTTGCTTCTTGTCCTGCTTTCAGGTGCTTTGGAGAATAGCTTGACTCCCTCTTCTTTGTGGCGGCCCCTGAGATATTGGAACACTGCTATCATGTCACCCCTCACTCTTCTCTTCGTTAAACTACACATATCCAATTCCAGCAACCGTTCCCTATATGTTTTAGCCTCCAGTCCCCCAATCATCTTTGTTGCTCTTTTCTGTACCCTTTCTAGAGTCTCAACATCTTTGTTACACCGTGGTGACCAAAACTGGATGCAGTATTCCAGGTGTGGCCTTACCAAAGCATTGTAAAGTGGTATTAGTACTTCACTTGATCTTGATTCTATCCCTCTGTTAATGCAGCCTAGCACTGTGTTGACTTTTTTGGCAGCTGCAGCACACTGCTGGCCCATATTGAAGTGATTGTCTACTAGGACTCCGAGATCCCTCACAGTTACTACTATTGAGCAAGGTACCGCCTATACTATACCTGTGCATTTGATTTTTCCTGCCTAAATGTAGAACCTTACTTTTTTCACCATTGAATTTCATTTTGTTAGTTAGCGCCCAGTGTTCAAGTCTGTCCAGATCCTCCTGTATTTTATGCCTATCTTCTGGAGTATTGGCTATTCCTGTCAGGTTGGTGTTGTCTGCAAATTTGATGAGTTCCCCATCTATCCCCTCATCCAAATCGTTAATGAAGATACTGAAGACCACTGGGCCCAGAACAGAGCCCTGGGGCACCCCACTACACACTTCCTTCCATATAGATGCAGTTCCATTGAGGACTGACATGCTTTCTTGCCGGGATCCCTCAACGGGATGAGTCTGGTGATGAACGGTGGTCTCTAATTGACCACCGGACCTCGCACCTGCATGGTACAAGAAAGACACGGACACAATCTTTCCTCGGGGTGAGAGCGCCCAGAGTAAACTACGCACCCTCTTTTATTGGTTGCAGTGGCGTCATGCAAGAAAGTTTGTGTGGCATGCTAGTCATTGCCTTATAAGGTAATGTGTCTTATCTACTTGCAATGGTTACATTAGCTGGAGACACATCGTCCTTCTCCATTAGCACATACTTTAAGGGTGTAGTTTCGTTTCTCCAATAAGTTTCTATTTCCTTGAGTTATGTTTTTCTACCAGCCCAGTAAGTTTCTATTAGCCCTATAGCAACATATAGCAACAGAGGACCACACACTGAGTACGGCCTGTCAGCCAGCTACGAATCCATCTGGTGGTGATGCTAACTAACCCAAACCTGACTTGTCTCCATCGTTTCCTGCACTTGATTTTGGCTCGTGTTCTGCCATACAGAAACAGGAGGGGGTTTGGTGACTTCCTAGGGTGGGGAATGCATGGGAGTTTGCTGTTGCCGGTGAGACATTATTCACCAAGGTCAGGTTATGAGATATGCTAAGATGACACAGGCCTGATTTCCCAAAACAAAAGAACTGAATTCAGTTGGTGAACTATAAACTGTGGGTGGCCCGGGGAGGGAAAGGGGTTTTTATCTATGTGCGTTTTTATAGGAAAACCCAGAACTGACTTTGCTTCTGCTGTGTCTAGACAGATCTTTCAGTAAAGTTTTACTCTACGTAGTTTTAAAGAGCTGGGAGTTCTGTAGGAAACCTGTGATATTTCCACCTTAGGCTCACATAGAATGGCGCAGGTCTGACTCAGGGCAGAGATAACTTTCGTTTCTGTTCATAAGTTGCAGTTTACCAGAAATCAGATGACCTTGCTACATGCAGACAGACAATCCCAACACTACAAGAAAGTAACACATACAAGAAAGTAACAGAAACAATGACATTCCATACATGGCTATAGCTGAAATGTAACCATTGGATAGCTGAAATGTAACCATGAGATAGCTGCTTGTTGCTTGTGTAGGACGGTATTATCAATAAAAGAGAGCTTAGGACTTCGGTCTGGGCCCTCATCCCCAGAACGCTCAGAGAGATGTGTCCTCATTTATTGGCAAGTCATGAGGAGCCCGCCGGGTGCGAAAAACCCACAGAGTTCCTTTTGTTGAAATGTGCCAAATAGGACGGTTGACAATAAAATTAATAACACCACTCTAAAATAGAAATAAGATCTCATATTGGCAGAATAAAATGAGATAAAAATAAATTGACTGACATAAAATAGCAAAGGAAGGAGCTACAATCCATGAGACACCTATAAAATTACAATCAGTAATCTGAGGACATCTCTGTGGACATGTGGCCGGCGCACGGAACGCTGTTACCTTCCCACCGTAGTGGTCCCTGTTTTTCTACTTGCATTTTTACGTGCTTTCAAACTGCTAGGTTGGCAGAAGCTGGGACGAGTAACAGGCGCTCACTCTGTTATGCGGCACTCGGGATTCAACCCGCCAAACTGCCGACCTTCTGATCAACCTCAGCGTCCTAACCCACTGAGCCACCGCGTCCCTGAAGATAACTTAGGTAAGTATAAAAAGATAGAAGCAATACTGGGATTTGTAAAACACACACCCTATGATGCTGTAAATTTTACATGGAGTCTAATATTTGCTGAAGCCCTGCTAAGGTTTGTTGAGATTATGATTATTGTGTATATTTTAAAAGAAACAGAAAAAAAGCAGAAAGGAAAAAAAAAATCAGGGAAAGAAAACAGAATATATTGGGGGTCCTCCTAGACTCACAGCTCTCTTTAGAAGAGCATATTGGAGCTGTGCCCAGGTTCGCCTGGTGCGCCAGTTGTGACCCTATCTGGACCGGGAAGCCTTGCGTACAGTCACTCATGCGCTCGTGACTTCTCGTCTAGACTACTGTAATGCTCTCTACATGGGGCTGCCCTTGAAGTCCACTCGGAGGCTCCAACTGGTGCAGAATGCAGCCACGCGAGTTGTGCTGGGAGTCTCGCGATACTCCCCATGTTACACCTTTGCTGCGCGAGCTGCATTGGCTGCCGGTTGTCCTCCGGGTGAGATTCAAGATATTGGTAATGACTTACAAAGCCCTACATGGCATGGGTCCGGATTACCTACGGCAACATCTGCAGCCGGCGTCAACTTCCCTCCGTCCAGTGCGCTCCCACAGAGAGGGCCTCCTCAGGGTGCCTCCGATCAAAGAGTATCGATTGGTGGCCCCCAGGGGGAGGGCGTTCTCTGTGGGTGCGCCAGACCTGTGGAACTGCTTGCCGGTTGAGCTCCGGATGGCCCCCCGACCTTCACTCCTTCCGGCGCGATCTAAAAACTTATTTATTTGAGCAATCTGACCTGGTTTGCTGGGTTAGGGTTGGGGTTTTTAATATGTTTTTAATTACTGTTTTAAACTTGGGCATAATATTTAATCATTTTTAACTTTTGTATTCCATTTTTTATATTTATTGCCCTGTACACCGCCCTGAGTCCTTCGGGAGAAGGGCGGTATAAAAATGTAATAAATAAATAAATAATTAATTATGGGAACCTACAGAATCACTGACTGCAACTAAACATTAAAGAAACAAGCATGATACATAAATGGGAAGGAGAGCTGTGACAGACGTCTAAAACCCATGATTTATGGGTTTAGCTGTAAGATAAGGTTTTAATATTGATACACCCGAACCCATGACCCTAAAACCCGTAAAGCTTCAATTGGACACCTCATTTTTCAGACTGATTGACTGAGCCATTCTTTCCATTTCCAAGGCTACACAACTGCAAGCAACTCGGTGTGGCACAGAACACTAAAGGAAGGTGTAGTAGCCAAAAGCTGAGGAACCAACCTTTCAGAGATCACTGCTCAGCAAATAGGGATTTTCCAAAGTTTTGTCTATAGATGTCCCCTCTTTTAGGGAAGTGTCATGCAGGCACCATTATCCAAAGAGAAAAGAGGCAGAAGGGTCTCTCCAACCAAGGAAGCATCCGAGAAGGCATACAGCAGAGCTGCAGTTCTGCCATCAAAAAAGCTCACTTGTCCCATTTCACAGTTGAGAGAGATGCGGATCCTCGTGGGCTTCTCAGTCAGGACAAATTCAGAGAATGACGGAGTGCTAGCCAGGTATTTCTCTCCCCATTTCCTAAACACCCATTGGCTGGTCTTCGTCTCAAAATAAGTTTCTTTCAACGGCTTCTTGGCAACCCCTACACTCCATCCTGTGGTATCTCCTACAGTAACTTCCCAGAAATGTCTCCCTGTTGAGAAACTCTGACAGCCAAGGACATAAGGATTAAATACAAAACTCTTGCGGTTTGGGTCAGGATATATTAGTTCGTCTGGCTCAACTCTTTTGACGCTTTTCTGATCCTTGGAGATGACAAGGAGGCCAGGAACGGCTGTCCGTGGATTCAGACGTACGTCCACTGTATGGGGAAAGGGAAGGAAGGAAGGAAGAACAAGAGCTTCAGCTGCAGGCTTGGTTTGTGTCTTGACCCCCAAGTTATCAACCTTAAGGCCTCTACTCTGAAAAGAGTTCAGCTTCCAACACTCCCTCCAGGACTGGAAGAGTCACTGCTTTTTGAAACAACACCTCCGCATTGCCTAGTCCTTCCAACCCTTCATAGTGCTTCACCCCCTTCTAGCAACCCTGCACATCACTCTCTTTAGTTTCCACCTTGCAGATGACAATAACGGGGTTGGCAGTAAAGATTGTTTGGCTTTGCCTTCAGTGAGTTCCTGGGATGGCCAAGGTGGGAACAGGGACTCCACCTGGAGCTTTAATACAGAAGATCAGGCAGAGCAAGAGGCTGCCATGTTTCAATAGTGAACTGGCAGAGTCAGAAGGATCCCCCAGAGGTAACTTGGGATGGAGTGTCAGGAACCTTTGCCCTTTTCTCTATGAGCATCAGAATATCACAGGAATGTACAATAAGGGAGGATCTTGCTCTGCTTTCATAACTTTGATGAGCCTAGTGCTCCAACTTTGCTATTTGCTTTCACCCCAAAGTCCTAATTTCTCTGCTCCCAAAGACCAGGTGTCTCACCAATTTATAGTCAGGCAGTAAAATCAACAGGATGTTATTAGCTTGGTAGAAAGTTTATGTTCCATTCAGTCCCACCCCATATTTTCCCATTTTTCCAGATATTACATTCTACACTAAGACCGACTTCAATTTTATAGAATAGAATAGAATAGAATAGAATAGAATAGAATAGAATAGAATAGAATAGAATAGAATAGAATAGAATAGAATTCTTTATTGGCCAAATGTGATCAGACACACAAGGAACCTGTTTGTGCTACATAAGCTCACAGTGAACATATAAACAGGAAGTAACAGGTCATAAATCATAAAATTATTAAAGTTTATTGTATCATCTTAGTCTTTAAGGTATCTAATCCTACACTTTTCTTTTTTGTTACTCTATTTTGCTTCTCTTAAAACTACTAGCATCGGAGCTTAAAATAGCAAGCGATATAAGAGATTCTTATAACTCATATTGTTGTGATTCAGGGTCAGCCTGTGGGTTCGGCAGTTGGGTCGGACGATTCAGAGGAGGAGGAGAAGGGTGTTGGAGAGCTTGCTGAGGATAGCCTTGAGGCTCCGCAGAGCCCTCAGCCAGGCCCCTCCCATCTGGTTACAATGCAGACCCAGCTGTGTGAGCCTGACAGCGTGGATGAAGATGACCCACAGCTGGCCCTGTTCAAGGATGCCCAACACAGGAGGCAGTGAATCAGGAGTAAACAGAGGAAGGCAATGGGGCACCTCAGAAGGAGGCAGAGAGAAGCCACGCCTCGAACTGTTTAAAAGGGGAATGTGTGGGAGGGCTGGTTTGCTGAAGGCAACCGTTTGAATAGCTCCTGTTTCATGGTTCGTGTCTTGTTTTGCTCTGTTTTATGTCAATAAATTTGGCAGGCTTAGTTCCAGCCTCTTGCCGTTTTGTAAAGGGGTTGTCCCTGCCTTTTCTGCAGGGCCGGTAGTAGGCTGGTACAGAACACGTATTTACCTTTCTGTAGTTGCAGTCCACTTTCCAGAGTATCTGGGGAAGAAAAAGGAGGGATTCAGCATCTCATCACTGGAAATGGAGTGACCTACCCAGAGATACCCTGGTTTGCTTTCCTTGGAGTCAAATCAGGAAATAAGGAATAACAAAAGCCACAAGCCAGGATATCATTGGTGGCTGTATATATTCTACCAGATATAAATATGTTCTACTATATATTCCATATATAGGTAGTCCTCAACTTACAACCACTCACCTAGTGACTGTTCAAAGTTACAGCGGCACTCAAGAAAGTGTCCTACAACCAGTTCTCAGACGTATGACCATTACAGATCAAAATTCGAGCACTTGGCAACTAGCGTGTATTTACAAGGGTTGCAGCATCCCAGGGCTTTGTGACTGTCGTAACATTCAAATGTTCAAACTGATCTTGCAACCTTCCTAGGGAGCTTCTGACAAGCAAAGTCAATGGGAGAAGCCAGATTAGCTTATCAACCATGGCAAAAAAGGTCATTAAAAGGGGCATGATTCACTTAATAACCGCTTTGCTTAGCAAATGAAATTTTGGGCACAACTGTGGTTGTAAGTCAAGGACTACCTCTATATATTCCATTGCATTTAGTGGAAGTTTATTCTGCTTCCCCGGTGGTCAGTGCATATGGATCTGGGAAATAAGCAATATCGATATACGACCACAATTGAGCCCAGAACTTATGTTGCTAAGTGAAAAATTTGTTAAGTGAGTTTTGCCCCATTTTATGGCTTTTCTTGCCACATTTGTTAAGTGAATTACTGCACTTGTTAAACTAGAAACATGGTTAAGTGAATCTGGCTTCCCCACTGACTTTGCTTGTCAGAATGTCACAAAAGGCAATCATAAGAGCCTTGGTGGAGCAGTGGGCTAAAGTAACACCAGCTGCCTGCAATTAGTGCAGGTTCGCATCCCACCAGGCTCAAGGTTGACTCAGCCTTCCATCCTTCCCAGGTAGGTAAAATGAGGACCCAGATTGTTGGGGGCAATAAGCTGACTTTGTAATAATGCCGCTTGGGGTGTGTGTGTGAAAGCCCTAACAAGCAGGCATATACATAGAATGAAGGCTACTGCTAAGCTTGTAAGCCGCCCTGAGTCTTCGGAGAAGGGCGGGATATAAATGGAATTAAAATAAAAAATAAAATAAATATGACTTTTTTCGAACATTGAAGAGTCACTAAAGGAACTGTTGTAAGTCGAGGACTACCTGTAATGGGTCAAATATCACTAGCTAATGGTTCCCATTTTTAGGTCACACGCCTCTTTAATAAGAGAAAGCAGAAAGCTCCTGTTCTCCTAGTGCCAAGACACAAGGCCTTTTCCCCAGAGAAATGAAGGCGTCTCCTCCACTGATCCTGACATCGATCCCTCCTTGATCCATGTGACACTGACCCAGAATCTCTCTTGGATTCTCTGGGATCAAAATGCCATCCAGTGGCTGTTTTTTACCTCTTAATTTTTTCATGGCGCTTTTCAGAAGCACAGTGATATCACTGCAATCCCAGATTATCCACTGCCGGTCTACAAGTAAATCCACTGGATCCTCATATGTGTTCTTGGCATGGTATCTGGCAAGACAAAAAAACATTCTTGAAAATTCTTGTGAATCTCTTGGCCAAAAAAATGGATTGTATCTTACGAAATGACTGATGACTAATTACTAATATGGGTGAGGTATAGGTAAGCAATCAAGAAGATGGATGTAACATTCAAACATTCAAACTGATAGTTTAAAGGTAAGGCAATGAAATTTAATAGAGACGAATGCAGTTACCTTCAATTTGGGACTATTTATTCACAACCAGTTACAACAGCTCTCCAAAAAAAAAAATGATTTAAAACCATTTTCACACTTAACATCTATCACAGTGTTCCTGTAATCACAATTTGGGTGCTTGGCATGTATGCATGATAGTTGCATGACATTCTACAATGATACCTTTAAAACCATCTGCCTCTTCTTGGGAAGGACTCAATAGGTGGATAAAAATGCCAAATTCAACCTAAACATCTGGATGACTGTGCAATCAACCATAATAACTGACCATATCAAATATTGCTAACTATACTGTGCTGAGGTTGTCTGAAAAAATGTCTAAAAAGCCCTGAAATACAGTACGCTATCTTTAAATGAAATTACTGCAAAATACACACAGAACTTTCCAGAAAAGGAAAACTGCTGGAGGACTGTTACAGTTTCTGAAACTGTAAAGAGGAGGGCAGATTGACTTACTTCTTCAAGATGCTTCCAATGTCCTAAAGAAAAGAAGAAAGAAAGCATTGAAAGGAGCCATTTCCTATGCAGAAAGTTAAATTCTTAAATTTATATAAAAAAAAAAATACATGAAACCTCTGGACAACCAGATACAAACTGATCTATAAAAGCTACTTCCATTTTTCTTACTAAAAAGAAATCCCATTGCTCTTTTTCCTCCAGCCGTTCACCCCTTTTACGAGAGGTATTATTTTTATTTCCTTGTCTTACAAAAATTATACCTCGGTTGAATCCAACACAGTTTATACAGATTATAATATTTATTATATATAAAACTAAATAAATAATAATACATAATTGAAAAATAAAATAGTGCATCAATAGAAGACAGAAATGCCTTGCATTAATGCTTCCAGAATCGAGGCACTTTGGAAAATCCAAGTGGTTGTAACATTGTAGAAGGCCATCAGTGTTGGGGTTCTCCTTGCCCTGGACATTAAGGGGAGGGGAGACCCTACAAAGAACACCCATCACCCCATCCCCTAACAGGGGATAGGAACCCTAAGCAGGCACTCTTAAAATCATGACGAATATAGAGACAAGTGACTAGAACAGAGGTCTTCAAACTCGGCCCTTTTATGACTCATGGACTTCAACTCCCAGAATTCCTCAGCCAGGCACACTGGCTGAGGAATTCTGGGAATTGAAGTCCATGAGTCATAAAAGGGCCGAGTTTGAAGACCCCTGGACTAGAACTTTGAATTCTTGCTTTTCAGATTGCCTGCTTTTTCTGAATTACACTAAGTATCCCTAATATTAGCCATTACAGGTAAACCTTGAATTTCAACAGTTCATTTAGTGAGCGCTGAAAGTTACAACAACAATGAAAAAAAACCAACTTATGACCATTTTTCACATTTAAGACCGTTGCAGCATCCCCATGGTCACATGATAAAAATTCAGCCGCTTGGCAACTGATTCATATTTATGACTGCAGTGTCCCAGGGGTCATGTGATCACCTTTTGGGACCTTCTGACAAGCAAAGTCAATGGAGAAGCCAGATTCACTTAACAAATGTACTACTAACTTAACAACTGCAGTGATTCACTTAACAACAGTGGCAAGAAAGGTTGTAAAAATGGGGCAAAATTCACTTAACAACTGTTTTGCTTAGCAACAGAAATTTCAGGCCCAATTGTGGTCATAAGTCAAGGACCACCTCTAGCCTTCATACTTTCTAGGTTTCCATAGAAAGAGTCAAAAAAATAAAATAAGGAGCTGAAAAAAGATTTTGAACTTTGTTCATCTCAAGTGCAGCCAGAGTCCTACTTGCACGGAAATGGAAAGATATATCAATCTCCACAACAGAAGAATGGATGGAAAAAGTGATGGAGCTAGAAACAATGAAAAAAAAATGACTGCTTTAATTTGTTTCTACTTGGAAACTGCTTCTGGACTTTATGCTCAAGATAGAAAAAAAAAGTAACTCCTCATGCTTGATTTTGCTTATTAATTTGTTTTTATAGACATGGCTAATAATTTCTAAATATGTAAATGTAAAAAGTTGAGGCTGTAATTTTATTTTGTATTTTACTGTGCTGAAGTCAATATTTTTTTCTTTCACCTTTCTCCTACACTTCTTTCCCATTCTTATGCTTCTCCATTTGCCTTTCTTTACTTTCATTTGTACATTTCACTATTATAATTTCAATAAAATTTATCAAAAAAAAGGAGAGAGTCAAAAAGAGGATTCTGTGTTGAGGCTAAAGCAGTCTACTCCACTTCATCATTGGTACACCAGGATTCAAAAAAGGTTGCTGAGGCCCTAGAAAGAATGCAGAGAGGAGCAATAAAGATGATAAAGGCTCTGAAGCCAAACCATTCAATGAATGGCTAAGGGAACTCTGTATACTTAGCCTAACAAAGACAAACAAGTCCCTTGAACTGCAAGGTGATCAAACCAGTCAGTCCTAGAGGAAATCAACCCTGACTGCTCTTTAGAAGGCCAGATCCTGAAACTAAAACTCAAATACTTTGGCCACCTAATGAGAAGGAAGGACTCACTGGAGAAGAGCCTAATGCTGGGAAAGGTTGAGGGCAAGAGAAGAAGGGGACGACAGAGAATGAGGTGGCTGGATGGAGTCACTGAAGCAGTAGGCGTGAGCCTAAATGGACTCCAGAAGATGGTAGAGGACAGGAAGGCCTGGAGGAACGTTGTCCATAGGGTCGCGATGAGTCGGACACGACTTCGCAGCTAACAACAACAAAGACAAGGCTGAGGGGAGACACAACAGCCTTCTTCCAATACTTGAAGGTCTATCACAGGGAAAAGGGCATCAATTTACACTCTGTAGCTCCTGAGGGCAGGACAAGAAGCAAGGGCTGGAAGCTCATCAGAAGGAAATCCAGCTTAGAAATAAGGAAAAATTTCCTGACAATGAGAACGATTAATCAATGGAATGGCCTGCCGCCCCAAGTTCTGGGTGCTCCATCACTGGAGGCTTCCAATAATAGATTGGACAACCATTTGTTCGGAATGGTATAAGGACTCCTGCCTTGGGCAGAGGATTGGACTAGAACAGAGGTCACCAACCTATAAAACCTCCAAGTTCCCTTACAGCCTTATGATTCTATGATTTCAATTTCCTGCCTGACCTCTAAGAGTTTGCTGGCTGGCTGCTGATGCTTATCCTCTGTTTCCTGGATGAGATCGTCAAGAGAGCACAGTTCCTCCATGTGCTTGGCCAAATCCTTCTCCTTTATTGTCGTAATATCCTTCTCTGTTTCTTCCATTCTAGCCAACAGAAGCTTCTCCTGTCCTTCTAACCAGAGTTGTAGTTCTCTGAATTCAGCCACTATATTTTTTTTCTCTTTTTCGATGTGGTCCTAGAACAAGAAGACAGAAAGAGCAAAAGGCATATTTTTATTTTATTTTTACTTAATTACATTTATTTTTATTATTATAATATTTAAACTGATTCCCTGAAGAGTCCTGAAATGAGATGGGAGAATTTCCTAGGGAGAAAAAAAAACAAAACATTTTGACATCAACAAACACAGGGGGAAAGGTTTCTAGAAACCAAAAAAAGGCTGCAGTTTAAATGTTGTCTCGTGAAAATTTCCTTGGCAATCAGAGATTCCAAAAATGTAGCCAAAAAAGTGTTTGATTTCACATTTTTTTCAATACGATGAAATATGGTTTGCATTAATGTATTAAGCAAACCAAACCCAGTGTATAAAACATGGCTCATAGGTGCCCTTAACACAACTGTGACTCATAC
>JAKJMR010019924.1:0-11126 GCA_024449315.1 Daboia siamensis
GAACCGTCACTAAATAAGTTGAGGGCTACTTGTTAACCTGTTTTTTTTAAAAAAAAAAAATGCAGGAACAGAGGCAAGAGAGTGGGATAAAGCAGAAGGAAGCAGGTAAACTGCTCCAAAGGTAACTAGTGCTGGCACTGGATGGCCCTCCGCAGGGATCCTCCCTGGCGGATTCCTACCTGGTACTCCTGGAAAGCCTCCTCCGCAGGGATCACCCAGTGGCCCCTGTGCTCTTTGGATCGGTGGCAGACCACGCAGATGAGCGTCTCGTGGTGCTTACAAAAGAGCTTGAGGGGTTCCCGGTGCTTCGGGCAAAAGCTCCCTCCTTCCTCGCCCCAAGGACCTTCGCATCGCCTGGCCATTTCCACCAGCCGCGCCAGCTGCCTGTTGGCGAGGACGTTGCGGGGCCCGAAGGTCTGTCTGCACTGGGGGCAGGAAGCCTCCGATTCCGACGTCCCCCAACTGCGGGTCAGGCAGCCCCGGCAGAAGTTGTGGCCGCATTCCGGGATGAGCACGGGGTCCTGGAAGTAGTCCAGGCAGATGGAGCAGGTGGCTTCTTCCAGCAAATCCTGCAAGGGAGCTTCGGCTGCTGCCATCGCTGTCTCTCCCGCCGAGAGAAGGAAAAAGAAAGTTAATTTTGCATCTTTTCCTACGAATCAGATGACCGCCTTTGGGCTGTGTCCAAGCGGGAAATCGAGACGAATTATTGTTGATGCTGCGGTCGGCTTCGCGGACTTCTTAAAGGATAAAGAGAGTATTTTTAAAAAAAAAAAAAAAAAAAACCAAATTGAGAAGAAGACTCCCTCCCGATCAATTATTATTGGCCCAATCAGCTCGTTAAAGGGAAAAAAAAAATTCTTTTAAAAACGGGAGAGAAGCAAACATGCACGGGACGGATCCCCGATCAAGTACAATTGATCCCAGCATCCTGTTAAAGGACGGGTGGGGGGGGGGGTGGATTTTTAAAAAAAAAACTGGGAGAACGAAATATTCTTGGGGTGGACCCGGACAATTATTGCTCCAAGCATCCTGCTAAAGGAAAATATATTGGGGAAAACCTGGGGAGAAAGAAACATCCAATGGAAAGGACCCTCTTATCAATTAGAATTGATCCCAGCATCCTGTTAAACGGGGGGGGGGGGGGGTTTTTTAAAAAGGGGGGGGGGAAAAACAATTGTTGGGGCCCCCCCCCCCCCTCCACAATCAATTATTAATCCAAGCATTCTGCTAAAGTAGAGGTGGGCAACTGCGGTCCCTTTCTGACTTGTGGACTTCAACTCCCAGAACTCCTGAACCAGCATGGCTGGATGAAAATCTGCAACTTAGATCAGTGAGGTCCCTTAAGGCAAAAGATGGGATAGGTAAAGGTTCCCCCGCACATGTGTGCTAGTCGTTTCCGACTCTAGGGGCCGGTGCTCATCTCCGTTTCAAAGCCGAAGAGCCAGCGCTTGTCCGAGGATGTCTTCCATGGTCATGTGGCCGGCATGACTAGACGCCAAAGGCGCACGGAACGCTGTTACCTTCCCACCGTGGCGGTCCCTATTTTTGAACTTGCATTTTTATGTGCTTTAGAACTGCTAGGTGGGCAGAAGCTGGGACGAGTAACAGGCGTTCACTCTGCTATGCGGCACTCGGGATTTGACCCGCCAAACTGCCGACCTTCTGATCGACAAGTTCAGCGTCTTAACCCACTGAGCCATCGCGTCCCTCTTAAAAGATGGGATAGAAAGAGTAATTAGTAATCTCAGGCCAATCTAAGATGGGGGGGGGCCCTGGGGTGGGGGGAACCTGGTGGGTGGAGAACATCTTATAGTCCCTTTGTTCAAGGGCTTTTGGGAGAGGCTTCCTTAGGCACGACGGGGTCTTGGAGGGGACATGGACACTCCCAAGCCCCTTCCTTTATTTTGCCTTTTCAGCCGTGGCATCTCATTTATGGAATGCCCTTCCCAGAGACCCTAAATTGGCATCCACAGTGGCATCATTTTGGCACCAGGTAAAGATCTTGCTATGTTGGAAGGAGGGAGGGAAGAAGGAAAGGACCAGATTACTGTGGTACACGGGTGTCAAACTCACCATGTCACGTGATGTGTCACAACGTATCGCGGCTCTTTGCATTGCCGGCAATGGGGTGGGCACGGCTTTGGCATGATGAAATCATACCATCATTTTGGCACCAGGTAAAGGTCTTGGAAGGAGGGAGGGAGGAAGGAAGGAAGGAAGGTGACTGAGACTATGGTACTACTACTACTACTAAACAGATTTAGGCCTTGGAAGCTAGGCCTAATTTACAGAACATTCACATCTAAATCTCTTTTTAATATCCCATATTTCTATTGCAAAAGGGACACGGTGGCTCAGTGGGTTAGGACGCTGAGCTTGTCGATCAGAAGGTCGGCAGTTTGGCGGGTCAAATCCCGAGTGCTGCGTAACAGAGTGAGCGCCTGTTACTCGTCCCAGCTTCTGCCAACCTAGCAGTTCGAAAGCACATAAAAATGCAAGTAGAAAAATAGGGACCACTACGGTCGGAAGGTAACAGCGTTCCGTGCGCCTTTGGCGTCTAGTCATGCCAGCCACATGACCACGGAAGACATCCTCGGACAAGCGCTGGCTCTTTGGCTTTGAAACGGAGATGAGCACCGGCCCCTAGAGTTGGAAACAACTAGCATGCATGTGCGGGGGAACCTTTACCTTTACCTTTATTTCTATTGCAGGAAAACCTTCCATCTAGGAAGATTTAACATTTTGTCATCAAATGTGTTAAAGGGAAGTACTGTATAGCAAAATCCCATTATCTATTTTTTTAAAGTCCGGATTCTAGTTAGTAAAATCACTGAGAACATTTCTCTATATCTTGCTGTAGAATCCTTTTTTACACTGTGAGCTGATAATTTGGTTCCTAACTAAGTGTTAACACTGGGCTGAAAATAGGATGATTTTTTTTTCATTAGCAGGTCAATTCATCACAATCTACATAAAAAGAATTAAATTCTTTCAGTTGACTTCACCATTCAAAAACACTATGTTTGATTTTAGTCTGATAGTTTATTTTTATTTCCTCCTTTTTGTCTCTGTTTATTTGATTAAAATATTTAACTGGCCTTCTTGGACCTGTAGTTATAAATAAAAGAAACTTTAGATCTATCAGATGAAGACCATGGAAAATCACTATCATGACACCAAAAGAAATTGCATGGACATGTTCACGGTATGACCAGGATTCGATTCAATTCAGCAGAGATTATTTTTTTTATACTTCTGCAATCCCATTCAGTGATTTGTAAGCGGGCCTGTGAGAGAGCTTATTTCATTTTCAAGGAATTATTATTATCATTTGATTAAATTATTACTAATATTATTAAACTTCCATGTAAAAAGAGATGTCTCTCAGTACAAACAAAACTCCTATTTAAAATGCACCCATCACCACCACCAGGGCACAATTTAAGCACTATCAAAATTATAAATGAAAACGTACAACAGTTAAAATTACTGTTATTGTTTTACTGCCATAAAAGTCATGAAATCCATAGCCACCATCATCTATTTATAGCCAGGGTAAAAAAAATCCATGAATGATACTATCTTAATCCTCTAAATCTGACAATAATAATAATAATAATAATAATAATAATAATAATAATAATAATAAATTGCAATAAATTCACAGCTTTTTTGGAGGAACATTTAAACCAAACGGGGACAGTGAGTTAATTGATACAGAACATCACTGTCCCTGGCAATCTAAGAAAATAGGGGAAGTCAGGTACCACACGTTATGTAGCAAGTAAACACAGGGTCAGTCATAAAGGACTCAAATGTCTATACACTAATGCACAGAGTATGAACAATAAGCAGGGTGAACTAGAAATTCAGGTAAATGAGGGCAGATATGATATTGTTGCCATTACATAAACAAGGTGAGACGAAACCCACAAATGGAGCACACAGCTAGAGGGATTTAAATTATTTAAAAGAAACAAACTAAACAAAAGAGGAGGTGGAGTTGCTCTCTATATAAGAAATAACTTTATCTCTATAGAAATAGAACACAACAATGATGAAAACTGTAAACATGAATGCATTTGGGTCAATATAAAAGGGGGGGGGGGAAATGACATTGCCATAGGTGTATACTATAGGCCGCCCAACCAAGCAGAGGAAATAGATTAACTTTTTGCTAGTCAGCTAACTAAGGTATATAAGAAGCACATCACAATAGTAATGGGGGACTTTAATTACCCTGATATCAACTGGGAGACAAACTCTGCACCAAGTGGAAGATCAAACAGATTCCTGACAAACCTAGCAGACAACTTTCTCTCCCAAAAAGTAGAGAAGGGAACTAGGGGATTAGCCATATTGGATTTAATTCTCACTAACAGAGATGAAATGATAAAAAGTGTCGAAGCCACAGGAACCTTGGGAGGAAGTCATGCAATATTGGAATTCAACTTTCTGGAAGCACAAAACAGTCCAACCTACCAAAAACAGTCCAACCTACCAAAACCAGTGCCATAAGATAGGCAAAAAAATGGTGAGCACCTGTCCAGCCTAGACAAGTTCAAATTTATTTATTTATTTATTTATTTAGTTTTATATACCGCCCTATTCCCAAAGGACTCAGGGCGGTTTACAGGGCAAAGTTAAAAGACAAAATAAGAGTTAAAATAGAATTAAAATAAGATTAAATAAAATTAGTAGCCCAAAGTTTAAAAATTTAAAAGTTTAAAAATTAAAACCCCTCAGTCCAGGCCAGATAAATCAAATAACCAAGTTTTTAGGTCCCGGCAAAACAAAAGAAGGTCGGGGGCTGTCCGGAGTTCCACAGGAAGATTGTTCCACAGGGCAGGCGCGCCCACAGAGAACGCCCTTCCCCTGGGGATCACCTGCCGGCACTCACTGACCGGCGGTACCCTAAGGGGGCCCTCCCTGTGGGAGCGCACAGGACGATGGGAAATTGATGCTGGCATCAGGTGCTCCCTAAGATGGATTACACCACAAGGACCAGATGGATTACACCACAAGGTTCTCAAGGAACTGGCAGACGTGATCTCAGAACCACTGCCACAAAGAAGAGGGAGCCAAGCTATTCTCCAAAACACCTGAAAGCAGGACAAGAAGCAACGGATGGAAACTATTCAAGGAGAGAAGCAACCTAGAACTAAGGAGAAACTTCCTGACAGAACAACTAACCAGTGGAACAACCTGCCTCCAGAGGTGGTGAATGCTCCAACACTGGAGGTTTTTAAGAAGAGACTGGACTGCCATTTTTCTGAAATGGTATAAGGTTTCCTGCCTGAGCAGGGGGTTGGACTAGATGACCTCCAAGGTCCCTTCCAACTTTATTATTATTATTATTATTATTATTATTATTATTATTATTATTATTATTATTATTATTATTATTATTATTATTATTATATTTTTGAAAGATCCCGGAGCACTGGGGAACTACCAGAGGACTGGAAGAGAGCTGATGTAGTTCCCATCTTCAAAAAAGGGAAAAAATAGATCCAGGAAACTACATACCTATCAGCCTGACCTCAATACCTGGGAAGATTCTGGAAAAGATAATCAAACAACAAATCAGTGAACAGCTTGATGCAAACAAAGTCATCACTAAAAGTCAACATGGGTGTGTCAAAAACAGATCATGCCAGACAAATCTTATTGCATTCTTTGACCAAGTGACAAAATTAGTGGATCAGAAGAATGTGGTGGATATAATTTACTTGGACTTCAGTAAGGCATTTGATAAAGTAGATCACAACCTACTACTTGATAAAATAGAAAAATGTGGGTTAGATAGCATCACCACCAGATGGATTCACAGCTGGCTGACTCAGCGTGTGGTCCTCAATGGAACTGCATCTACATGGAATGAAGTGTGTAGTGGGGTGCCCCAGGGCTCTGTTCTGGGCCCAGTGCTCTTCAACATCTTCATCAACGATTTGGATGAGGGGATAGATGGGGAACTCATCAAATTTGCAGATGACACCAAGCTGGCAGGAATAGCCAATACTCCAGAAGATAGGCTTGTTGCAGAATTAAGAGACTCAGACCTTGGAATCAAAAGAAGTTTGTTTTATTTTGCGCGCAAAAGATTCAGATTAGAAAGCAAAGGCAATGTCTGAACAACTTTCCAGGAAACAAGCAGGTACATTTATAGTCTTCAAAAGTCACAGAACACGGAAATGTAAATTATTAATTCTGATTGGTTACATGGATTCTAAGCCCCCTTCTAGCTCATCCCTAGCCCCCCTTTGCAGTTCTAGCTAAATATCGTGCAACCTTGTTTCTAACAATGGTCACAGGCACCTTGCTAGCATCTAAGTTTCCTGTGCTATGTCTGTGGTTGGGTACAAGCAAGACATATGTGGTTAGCTGTAACTGAATTCTGTGACAGCTATCTCAAAGGTGCCCCAGGGGTGAATGTGTGGTTTGACATTTTCCATTTCCTTGTTCTTCTTCTTCTAACTAATACACGCATTATTCTCTATGCCTCACTGTTGTGTCCTACCTCACATTTATGACATACAGCATCCATATGAATTATTTATATTTTTCCTTATGGCCTGCCTCATTCCCCCCTGTTGAGACTCAATTTCCATTTGGACAAAGAGTCTCACCTTCCATGATATTCCTTTATTTCAGCAAGCAATTCCAGTTTCCCCAGCAAGCAAAGATCAAAACCATTGTATATTAGGATAGGTGAACAGTATAGCAGAGCAACACTTTGAACGGACACTTATCAAGATAGAGATAGATAGCGACAAGCAAAGAGAGAAAGAAGTATTCCATTGGTTAGTCTTCATCCTCCTCAGGCACTCTCTCTAAGCCCCAAGGTCCAAACCGAACATATATTCCACCATCCGGATTCCTTCTTTCCCTTGGAATCCCAGGTGTGTATCCACTTTCCAAAGATCCCTCGAGCATAATCAGTTCCTTTTCAATCTTTATCTCTTTCATTGATCTCACAGCCAATCGCCTCATTAAGGGAATTACACACGGGATGAAGGCTATACCCGCTACTCCACAGAGCAATAGGAACAGTACTTGCTTGACCCATGCTGTTCCTGGTAACCATGAGAACCATTGGTCAGTTCCTTGGATTCTCTGGCTGATTGTGGATGCTCTGTCTTGCAGATCCTTTGCCACCTCTCTGACCATTCCTGATTTATTCATGTAAAAGCAGCATTCTTCTCCTAAGAAGAGACACAAGCCACCTTTTTCAGCTGTCAGGAGGTCTAGGACCCACCTGTTCTGCAAGACTACTGCTGCCAAGGAATCTATTTGGTCTTGTACTTTGACCAAGGTCCCAGCAATCTGAGTTAGACTTTGTTGAAATTCCTCAGAAAGCTGCTGAAACTGGATTGTAGAATGGGCCAAGCCTCCCACACCTGTTCCCACTGCAGTACCTATTCCTAGGACAGCTAACAGGGGTATCACTAGAGGTACCCTTTTTTGCACATGTCCTATGAGAGGAACAGGGAGGGCTTGTTCACCCTTAACAACACCCATCTTGGGAAAAGGGTGTACTAAATTACAAGTTCCAGTCCAGTTTGTAGGCAAACACACATATGCATTTTCTCCACACAAGAAAAAGACTCCATTCTCTTCCAAACACACTGCCATACTCATAGAAAAGGCATGGAATCTATGATCTTACTCCACACTCCCAAAGTCCCTGCCATGAACATGCCAGTCAATGGCTGCAGGAGAGATTTTTGACGATGATCTCTTAGTGTGTCCCTGAAGTAGGGAGGTTCAAATAAATACTGGGAGCTTCTATTTCCACGGGGAAATGGGATACAAAATCCCTGCAGTGACTTGCTGTACAGCCACAGTGAGAAGCGGGGGGGGGGGGGTTCAAATTGGTTTGGGCACTTCACCCAAGTCGCATTTCCTCCCCAATTTCTGAGAGTTAATTGAGGTAGAGGTGAGAAAGTGACCTTCTTTTTAAAGAGATGGTGTGTAGAGGGAGAAATGTTGTGAGTTACCTTGAGGTTCATATGTCCCCTTCGAGGGCTTATAACCAATTCCATTGGACATTCTTGCCAGTGATTCCCTGTGTCCGCTCCCACAGGCATGCCCATTCGAGGTTCCTGAACCCTCGTGACACATAAGGGGGGTGTCCCTAGGAGGTCCACTCCAACAGCTACAGGACCAACAATGGGGCGATGACTGACTCCCAATTTTACTATAGCACTATAGAGATCATCATGTAATTTGGCCTCTACTGTGACACCTCCCCACCTGGCACCACTCTCGAACCCTAGGGTGGCATTGGTCTTCTCCCAGAGGTCCGGTGTCACAGGGATTGCATGATAAGCCGAGGGGGAGGCAGACAAACACAACCAGCATCTTTGGCCTAAGATGGGGTCTGATAGGTTGATCATATTCTGAGCTAAATCTAATATTTTCTGTATATAACTCCCATCATGCAATTGTCTCAGGGGTCCTCCTTTTGTTTTTATGATGTTCTTCCTTTGATCCAGCCCTCATTTTACCTGGGCAGTAGGTCACTTGGGTTTAGGACCTGGTGTGGGCCTGAGACGGTGTCCCCACCTGGAAACAAGTCTGCGGCGGCGTGAGGGGGGTTGCTCCATCCCTTCCTTGTCTAATGCCCCAAAGGATCCCAAACTCTGGACTCCACCTTTCTCTTGGGTGTTTGCAGGAACCCCTGAGCCTTCTTCTGGGTTCAGAGAAGATATTTGACCATCTTGACAACATTTGGGACCACCCTCCAGGGCCTTTTTACCCAACAGTCCACTGGCAAATAGTAAACATAACCATAGGAGGTTCATGGTTAATTACCTATGATTCCTATTCCATCCTCACAATCACAGCAAGGGGAAACAATTCAGGAGGACCGGGGGAATTAGGGTGAATTTGGGAAAAGACAGCATCAGTTTTGGGGGTACCACAAAGCCTATTCTTATTTGTTAAATACAGTATCCACAATCCCAAGAGTCTTAATACACACCAGAGAATCCACTCCCAGGAGGTTTCAAACATAAGTTGTCATAGGAAATTCAAACTTCCCTGAGTTATAATCAGGAATTTTGGGTACTTTACTCTTTTCTTTGGATGGAGGCTGATTCCAGAAGAAAAGTCTTCCCAAACAGCAGGTCCCAAATAACAGAATTAAAATTACTAACGCCAGACTTACTGCCCCTATGGCTATGTATTCTCTGACTACCATCTCCTGGAATCAGTCCTCCCTAGACACCCATATTCATTTTCCTAATCCCTTTCTTCAGCCGTACGTAGAGGGTCAGCATCCGGAGTGACACCAGTAGGGCCTTTCTTCTGCTCCGTATGTTGCCTGCCCGTTGCCGGTAGGGCAGTTATAAAAAGGTAAAGGTAAAGGTTCCCCCGCACATGCGTGCTAGTTGTTTCCGACTCTAGGGGCCGGTGCTCATCTCCGTTTCAAAGCTGAAGAGCCAGCGCTTGTCCGAGGACGTCTTCCGTGGTCATGTGGCCGGCATGACTAGACGCCAAAGGCGCACGGAACGCTGTTACCTTCCCACCGCAGTGGTCCCTATTTTTCTACTTGCATTCTTACGTGCTTTCGAACTGCTAGGTGGGCAGAAGCTGGGACGAGTAACAGGCGCTCACTCTGCTACGCGGCACTCGGGATTCGACCCGCCAAACTGCCGACCTTCTGATTGACAAGCTCAACGTCCTAACCCACTGAGCCACCGCGTCCCTCTAGGGCAGTTATAGGGAGCGCTTTTTTCTTTTTCTTTTTTAGGCGTAACACTAGGGGGTGGTCCTCGTCCTTCTCTGCCTCCCAATATTCACCAGCTGCAGGTCTAACTCGAGTCCAATGAATCCAAGACTTGGATTCTAATACCTTTACTGCAAGGGGAGAACACATGACCACAGTATACGGGCCCTTCCATCTAGGTTTCAGATTTTCCCCTTTCCAGTGTTTTACCCATACTTTGTCTCCCACTTGGATATTATGACTGGAAGTGGTCAGAAATGGTGGACTTAGGGGATACACAATATTGTTGAATTGGTTGTATTTGCTTATTTAACTCTCCCACCATTTGACTCACCCATGCAGTCCCTATTTGACTTAGGTCCTCTACATGATTTTTCAAATTAGTACTTATGATGGGGGGGGTCTACCAAACATCATCTCAAACGCAGATAGCCTAATTCCCTTGCGAGGGGTACATCTTACAGACCAGAGCACTAGAGGCAATGCATCTACCCATTTAAGGTGAGTTTCAAGGCACACTTTAGTCAATTTCTCCTTTATAGTCCTGTTCATTCATTCTGCCCGACCTCCAGACTCCGGCCGGAAACTGCAATGCAACTTCCAGTGGGTCCCTAATGATTTTGCCAACATTTGATTTACTTGATGAACAAACTCTGGACCATTATCTGATGAAATGAATGAGGGCATTCCATACCGAGGGATGAACTCTTTGAGTAAGATTCTGGCTACTTCTCATGCCTGTTTTGTCTTGGTAGGGAAACATTCAGGCCACCCAGTATAATGGTGCAGAATGCAGCCGCGAGAGTTGTCTTGGGAGTTTCCCGGTACTCCCATGTTACACCTTTGCTCCGCGAGCTGCATTGGCTACCAGTTGTCTTCCGGGTGCGATTCAAGGTTCTGACGATGGTTTACAAGGCCCTACATGGCTTGGGTCCGGAGTACCTCGGGGATCACCTGCTGCCGGCGTCAACTTCCCTCCGCCCTGTGCGTTCCCACAGAGAGGGCCTCCTCAGGGTGCCGCTGGTCAGGGAATGTCGGCTGGTGGCCCCCAGGGGGAGGGCCTTCTCTGTGGGCGCACCGGCTTTATGGAATCAGTTGCCGGTTGAGCTCCGGATGGCACCTGACCTTCGCTCCTTCCGACGCAATCTGAAGACCTACTTATTCGAACAAGCCGGCCTGGCCTGTTGGGGGATGGGTTAGAGTTTTTATTGTGGGTTTTGTTTTATTCTATTGTTTTTAGGGGCATCTTGTTTAATCTCTTTTAATTTTTGTATTACTGTTTTTTAACATGTATTGCCCTGTTCACCGCCCTGAGTCCTTCGGGAGAAGGGCGGTATATAAATAAAATTATTATTATTATTATTATTATTATTATTATTATTATTATTATTAT
>JAKJMR010019925.1:0-11124 GCA_024449315.1 Daboia siamensis
GAACCGTCACTAAATAAGTTGAGGGCTACTTGTTAACCTGTTTTTTTAAAAAAAAAAAAATGCAGGAACAGAGGCAAGAGAGTGGGATAAAGCAGAAGGAAGCAGGTAAACTGCTCCAAAGGTAACTAGTGCTGGCACTGGATGGCCCTCCGCAGGGATCCTCCCTGGCGGATTCCTACCTGGTACTCCTGGAAAGCCTCCTCCGCAGGGATCACCCAGTGGCCCTTGTGCTTTTTGGATCGGTCGCAGACCACGCAGATGAGCGTCTCGTGGTGCTTACAAAAGAGCTTGAGGGGTTCCCGGTGCTTCGGGCAAAAGCTCCCTCCTTCCTCGCCCCAAGGACCTTCGCATCGCCTGGCCATTTCCACCAGCCGCGCCAGCTGCCTGTTGGCGAGGACGTTGCGGGGCCCGAAGGTCTGTCTGCACTGGGGGCAGGAAGCCTCCGATTCCGACGTCCCCCAACTGCGGGTCAGGCAGCCCCGGCAGAAGTTGTGGCCGCATTCCGGGATGAGCACGGGGTCCTGGAAGTAGTCCAGGCAGATGGAGCAGGTGGCTTCTTCCAGCAAATCCTGCAAGGGAGCTTCGGCTGCTGCCATCGCTGTCTCTCCCGCCGAGAGAAGGAAAAAGAAAGTTAATTTTGCATCTTTTCCTACGAATCAGATGACCGCCTTTGGGCTGTGTCCAAGCGGGAAATCGAGACGAATTATTGTTGATGCTGCGGTCGGCTTCGCGGACTTCTTAAAGGATAAAGAGAGTATTTTTTTTAAAAAAAAAAAAAAACCAAATTGAGAAAAGACTCCCTCCCGATCAATTATTATTGGCCCAATCAGCTCGTTAAAGGGAAAAAAAAAAATTCTTTTAAAAACGGGAGAGAAGCAAACATGCACGGGACGGATCCCCGATCAAGTACAATTGATCCCAGCATCCTGTTAAAGGACGGGTGGGGGGGGGGGTGGATTTTTAAAAAAAAAACTGGGAGAACGAAATATTCTTGGGGTGGACCCGGACAATTATTGCTCCAAGCATCCTGCTAAAGGAAAATATATTGGGGAAAACCTGGGGAGAAAGAAACATCCAATGGAAAGGACCCTCTTATCAATTAGAATTGATCCCAGCATCCTGTTAAACGGGGGGGGGGGGGGGTTTTTTAAAAAGGGGGGGGGGAAAAACAATTGTTGGGGCCCCCCCCCCCCCTCCACAATCAATTATTAATCCAAGCATTCTGCTAAAGTAGAGGTGGGCAACTGCGGTCCCTTTCTGACTTGTGGACTTCAACTCCCAGAACTCCTGAACCAGCATGGCTGGATGAAAATCTGCAACTTAGATCAGTGAGGTCCCTTAAGGCAAAAGATGGGATAGGTAAAGGTTCCCCCGCACATGCGTGCTAGTCGTTTCCGACTCTAGGGGCCGGTGCTCATCTCCGTTTCAAAGCCGAAGAGCCAGCGCTTGTCCGAGGATGTCTTCCATGGTCATGTGGCCGGCATGACTAGACGCCAAAGGCGCACGGAACGCTGTTACCTTCCCACTGTGGCGGTCCCTATTTTTGAACTTGCATTTTTATGTGCTTTAGAACTGCTAGGTGGGCAGAAGCTGGGACGAGTAACAGGCGTTCACTCTGCTATGCGGCACTCGGGATTTGACCCGCCAAACTGCCGACCTTCTGATCGACAAGTTCAGCGTCTTAACCCACTGAGCCATCGCGTCCCTCTTAAAAGATGGGATAGAAAGAGTAATTAGTAATCTCAGGCCAATCTAAGATGGGGGGGGGCCCTGGGGTGGGGGGAACCTGGTGGGTGGAGAACATCTTATAGTCCCTTTGTTCAAGGGCTTTTGGGAGAGGCTTCCTTAGGCATGACGGGGTCTTGGAGGGGACATGGACACTCCCAAGCCCCTTCCTTTATTTTGCCTTTTCAGCCGTGGCATCTCATTTATGGAATGCCCTTCCCAGAGACCCTAAATTGGCATCCACAGTGGCATCATTTTGGCACCAGGTAAAGATCTTGCTATGTTGGAAGGAGGGAGGGAAGAAGGAAAGGACCAGATTACTGTGGTACACGGGTGTCAAACTCACCACGTCACGTGATGTGTCACAACGTATCGCGGCTCTTTGCATTGCCAGCAATGGGGTGGGCACGGCTTTGGCATGATGAAATCATACCATCATTTTGGCACCAGGTAAAAGTCTTGGAAGGAGGGAGGGAGGAAGGAAGGAAGGAAGGTGACTGAGACTATGGTACTACTACTACTACTAAACAGATTTAGGCCTTGGAAGCTAGGCCTAATTTACAGAACATTCACATCTAAATCTCTTTTTAATATCCCATATTTCTATTGCAAAAGGGACACGGTGGCTCAGTGGGTTAGGACGCTGAGCTTGTCGATCAGAAGGTCGGCAGTTTGGCGGGTCAAATCCCGAGTGCTGCGTAACAGAGTGAGCGCCTGTTACTCGTCCCAGCTTCTGCCAACCTAGCAGTTCGAAAGCACATAAAAATGCAAGTAGAAAAATAGGGACCACTACGGTCGGAAGGTAACAGCGTTCCGTGCGCCTTTGGCGTCTAGTCATGCCAGCCACATGACCACGGAAGACATCCTCGGACAAGCGCTGGCTCTTTGGCTTTGAAACGGAGATGAGCACCGGCCCCTAGAGTTGGAAACAACTAGCATGCATGTGCGGGGGAACCTTTACCTTTACCTTTATTTCTATTGCAGGAAAACCTTCCATCTAGGAAGATTTAACATTTTGTCATCAAATGTGTTAAAGGGAAGTACTGTATAGCAAAATCCCATTATCTATTTTTTTAAAGTCCGGATTCTAGTTAGTAAAATCACTGAGAACATTTCTCTATATCTTGCTGTAGAATCCTTTTTTACACTGTGAGCTGATAATTTGGTTCCTAACTAAGTGTTAACACTGGGCTGAAAATAGGATGATTTTTTTTTCATTAGCAGGTCAATTCATCACAATCTACATAAAAAGAATTAAATTCTTTCAGTTGACTTCACCATTCAAAAACACTATGTTTGATTTTAGTCTGATAGTTTATTTTTATTTCCTCCTTTTTGTCTCTGTTTATTTGATTAAAATATTTAACTGGCCTTCTTGGACCTGTAGTTATAAATAAAAGAAACTTTAGATCTATCAGATGAAGACCATGGAAAATCACTATCATGACACCAAAAGAAATTGCATGGACATGTTCACGGTATGACCAGGATTCGATTCAATTCAGCAGAGATTATTTTTTTTATACTTCTGCAACCCCATTCAGTGATTTGTAAGCGGGCCTGTGAGAGAGCTTATTTCATTTTCAAGGAATTATTATTATCATTTGATTAAATTATTACTAATATTATTAAACTTCCATGTAAAAAGAGATGTCTCTCAGTACAAACAAAACTCCTATTTAAAATGCACCCATCACCACCACCAGGGCACAATTTAAGCACTATCAAAATTATAAATGAAAACGTACAACAGTTAAAATTACTGTTATTGTTTTACTGCCATAAAAGTCATGAAATCCATAGCCACCATCATCTATTTATAGCCAGGGTAAAAAAAATCCATGAATGATACTATCTTAATCCTCTAAATCTGACAATAATAATAATAATAATAATAATAATAATAATAATAATAATAATAAATTGCAATAAATTCACAGCTTTTTTGGAGGAACATTTAAACCAAACGGGGACAGTGAGTTAATTGATACAGAACATCACTGTCCCTGGCAATCTAAGAAAATAGGGGAAGTCAGGTACCACACGTTATGTAGCAAGTAAACACAGGGTCAGTCATAAAGGACTCAAATGTCTATACACTAATGCACAGAGTATGAACAATAAGCAGGGTGAACTAGAAATTCAGGTAAATGAGGGCAGATATGATATTGTTGCCATTACATAAACAAGGTGAGACGAAACCCACAAATGGAGCACACAGCTAGAGGGATTTAAATTATTTAAAAGAAACAAACTAAACAAAAGAGGAGGTGGAGTTGCTCTCTATATAAGAAATAACTTTATCTCTATAGAAATAGAACACAACAATGATGAAAACTGTAAACATGAATGCATTTGGGTCAATATAAAAGGGGGGGGGGGAAATGACATTGCCATAGGTGTATACTATAGGCCGCCCAACCAAGCAGAGGAAATAGATTAACTTTTTGCTAGTCAGCTAACTAAGGTATATAAGAAGCACATCACAATAGTAATGGGGGACTTTAATTACCCTGATATCAACTGGGAGACAAACTCTGCACCAAGTGGAAGATCAAACAGATTCCTGACAAACCTAGCAGACAACTTTCTCTCCCAAAAAGTAGAGAAGGGAACTAGGGGATTAGCCATATTGGATTTAATTCTCACTAACAGAGATGAAATGATAAAAAGTGTCGAAGCCACAGGAACCTTGGGAGGAAGTCATGCAATATTGGAATTCAACTTTCTGGAAGCACAAAACAGTCCAACCTACCAAAAACAGTCCAACCTACCAAAACCAGTGCCATAAGATAGGCAAAAAAATGGTGAGCACCTGTCCAGCCTAGACAAGTTCAAATTTATTTATTTATTTATTTATTTAGTTTTATATACCGCCCTATTCCCAAAGGACTCAGGGCGGTTTACAGGGCAAAGTTAAAAGACAAAATAAGAGTTAAAATAGAATTAAAATAAGATTAAATAAAATTAGTAGCCCAAAGTTTAAAAATTTAAAAGTTTAAAAATTAAAACCCCTCAGTCCAGGCCAGATAAATCAAATAACCAAGTTTTTAGGTCCCGGCAAAACAAAAGAAGGTCGGGGGCTGTCCGGAGTTCCACAGGAAGATTGTTCCACAGGGCAGGCGCGCCCACAGAGAACGCCCTTCCCCTGGGGATCACCTGCCGGCACTCACTGACCGGCGGTACCCTAAGGGGGCCCTCCCTGTGGGAGCGCACAGGACGATGGGAAATTGATGCTGGCATCAGGTGCTCCCTAAGATGGATTACACCACAAGGACCAGATGGATTACACCACAAGGTTCTCAAGGAACTGGCAGACGTGATCTCAGAACCACTGCCACAAAGAAGAGGGAGCCAAGCTATTCTCCAAAACACCTGAAAGCAGGACAAGAAGCAACGGATGGAAACTATTCAAGGAGAGAAGCAACCTAGAACTAAGGAGAAACTTCCTGACAGAACAACTAACCAGTGGAACAACCTGCCTCCAGAGGTGGTGAATGCTCCAACACTGGAGGTTTTTAAGAAGAGACTGGACTGCCATTTTTCTGAAATGGTATAAGGTTTCCTGCCTGAGCAGGGGGTTGGACTAGATGACCTCCAAGGTCCCTTCCAACTTTATTATTATTATTATTATTATTATTATTATTATTATTATTATTATTATTATTATTATTATTATTATTATTATTATTATATTTTTGAAAGATCCCGGAGCACTGGGGAACTACCAGAGGACTGGAAGAGAGCTGATGTAGTTCCCATCTTCAAAAAAGGGAAAAAATAGATCCAGGAAACTACATACCTATCAGCCTGACCTCAATACCTGGGAAGATTCTGGAAAAGATAATCAAACAACAAATCAGTGAACAGCTTGATGCAAACAAAGTCATCACTAAAAGTCAACATGGGTGTGTCAAAAACAGATCATGCCAGACAAATCTTATTGCATTCTTTGACCAAGTGACAAAATTAGTGGATCAGAAGAATGTGGTGGATATAATTTACTTGGACTTCAGTAAGGCATTTGATAAAGTAGATCACAACCTACTACTTGATAAAATAGAAAAATGTGGGTTAGATAGCATCACCACCAGATGGATTCACAGCTGGCTGACTCAGCGTGTGGTCCTCAATGGAACTGCATCTACATGGAATGAAGTGTGTAGTGGGGTGCCCCAGGGCTCTGTTCTGGGCCCAGTGCTCTTCAACATCTTCATCAACGATTTGGATGAGGGGATAGATGGGGAACTCATCAAATTTGCAGATGACACCAAGCTGGCAGGAATAGCCAATACTCCAGAAGATAGGCTTGTTGCAGAATTAAGAGACTCAGACCTTGGAATCAAAAGAAGTTTGTTTTATTTTGCGCGCAAAAGGTTCAGATTAGAAAGCAAAGGCAATGTCTGAACAACTTTCCAGGAAACAAGCAGGTACATTTATAGTCTTCAAAAGTCACAGAACACGGAAATGTAAATTATTAATTCTGATTGGTTACATGGATTCTAAGCCCCCTTCTAGCTCATCCCTAGCCCCCCTTTGCAGTTCTAGCTAAATATCGTGCAACCTTGTTTCTAACAATGGTCACAGGCACCTTGCTAGCATCTAAGTTTCCTGTGCTATGTCTGTGGTTGGGTACAAGCAAGACATATGTGGTTAGCTGTAACTGAATTCTGTGACAGCTATCTCAAAGGTGCCCCAGGGGTGAATGTGTGGTTTGACATTTTCCATTTCCTTGTTCTTCTTCTTCTAACTAATACACGCATTATTCTCTATGCCTCACTGTTGTGTCCTACCTCACATTTATGACATACAGCATCCATATGAATTATTTATATTTTTCCTTATGGCCTGCCTCATTCCCCCCTGTTGAGACTCAATTTCCATTTGGACAAAGAGTCTCACCTTCCATGATATTCCTTTATTTCAGCAAGCAATTCCAGTTTCCCCAGCAAGCAAAGATCAAAACCATTGTATATTAGGATAGGTGAACAGTATAGCAGAGCAACACTTTGAACGGACACTTATCAAGATAGAGATAGATAGCGACAAGCAAAGAGAGAAAGAAGTATTCCATTGGTTAGTCTTCATCCTCCTCAGGCACTCTCTCTAAGCCCCAAGGTCCAAACCGAACATATATTCCACCATCCGGATTCCTTCTTTCCCTTGGAATCCCAGGTGTGTATCCACTTTCCAAAGATCCCTCGAGCATAATCAGTTCCTTTTCAATCTTTATCTCTTTCATTGATCTCACAGCCAATCGCCTCATTAAGGGAATTACACACGGGATGAAGGCTATACCCGCTACTCCACAGAGCAATAGGAACAGTACTTGCTTGACCCATGCTGTTCCTGGTAACCATGAGAACCATTGGTCAGTTCCTTGGATTCTCTGGCTGATTGTGGATGCTCTGTCTTGCAGATCCTTTGCCACCTCTCTGACCATTCCTGATTTATTCATGTAAAAGCAGCATTCTTCTCCTAAGAAGAGACACAAGCCACCTTTTTCAGCTGTCAGGAGGTCTAGGACCCACCTGTTCTGCAAGACTACTGCTGCCAAGGAATCTATTTGGTCTTGTACTTTGACCAAGGTCCCAGCAATCTGAGTTAGACTTTGTTGAAATTCCTCAGAAAGCTGCTGAAACTGGATTGTAGAATGGGCCAAGCCTCCCACACCTGTTCCCACTGCAGTACCTATTCCTAGGACAGCTAACAGGGGTATCACTAGAGGTACCCTTTTTTGCACATGTCCTATGAGAGGAACAGGGAGGGCTTGTTCACCCTTAACAACACCCATCTTGGGAAAAGGGTGTACTAAATTACAAGTTCCAGTCCAGTTTGTAGGCAAACACACATATGCATTTTCTCCACACAAGAAAAAGACTCCATTCTCTTCCAAACACACTGCCATACTCATAGAAAAGGCATGGAATCTATGATCTTACTCCACACTCCCAAAGTCCCTGCCATGAACATGCCAGTCAATGGCTGCAGGAGAGATTTTTGACGATGATCTCTTAGTGTGTCCCTGAAGTAGGGAGGTTCAAATAAATACTGGGAGCTTCTATTTCCACGGGGAAATGGGATACAAAATCCCTGCAGTGACTTGCTGTACAGCCACAGTGAGAAGCGGGGGGGGGGGGGTTCAAATTGGTTTGGGCACTTCACCCAAGTCGCATTTCCTCCCCAATTTCTGAGAGTTAATTGAGGTAGAGGTGAGAAAGTGACCTTCTTTTTAAAGAGATGGTGTGTAGAGGGAGAAATGTTGTGAGTTACCTTGAGGTTCATATGTCCCCTTCGAGGGCTTATAACCAATTCCATTGGACATTCTTGCCAGTGATTCCCTGTGTCCGCTCCCACAGGCATGCCCATTCGAGGTTCCTGAACCCTCGTGACACATAAGGGGGGTGTCCCTAGGAGGTCCACTCCAACAGCTACAGGACCAACAATGGGGCGATGACTGACTCCCAATTTTACTATAGCACTATAGAGATCATCATGTAATTTGGCCTCTACTGTGACACCTCCCCACCTGGCACCACTCTCGAACCCTAGGGTGGCATTGGTCTTCTCCCAGAGGTCCGGTGTCACAGGGATTGCATGATAAGCCGAGGGGGAGGCAGACAAACACAACCAGCATCTTTGGCCTAAGATGGGGTCTGATAGGTTGATCATATTCTGAGCTAAATCTAATATTTTCTGTATATAACTCCCATCATGCAATTGTCTCAGGGGTCCTCCTTTTGTTTTTATGATGTTCTTCCTTTGATCCAGCCCTCATTTTACCTGGGCAGTAGGTCACTTGGGTTTAGGACCTGGTGTGGGCCTGAGACGGTGTCCCCACCTGGAAACAAGTCTGCGGCGGCGTGAGGGGGGTTGCTCCATCCCTTCCTTGTCTAATGCCCCAAAGGATCCCAAACTCTGGACTCCACCTTTCTCTTGGGTGTTTGCAGGAACCCCTGAGCCTTCTTCTGGGTTCAGAGAAGATATTTGACCATCTTGACAACATTTGGGACCACCCTCCAGGGCCTTTTTACCCAACAGTCCACTGGCAAATAGTAAACATAACCATAGGAGGTTCATGGTTAATTACCTATGATTCCTATTCCATCCTCACAATCACAGCAAGGGGAAACAATTCAGGAGGACCGGGGGAATTAGGGTGAATTTGGGAAAAGACAGCATCAGTTTTGGGGGTACCACAAAGCCTATTCTTATTTGTTAAATACAGTATCCACAATCCCAAGAGTCTTAATACACACCAGAGAATCCACTCCCAGGAGGTTTCAAACATAAGTTGTCATAGGAAATTCAAACTTCCCTGAGTTATAATCAGGAATTTTGGGTACTTTACTCTTTTCTTTGGATGGAGGCTGATTCCAGAAGAAAAGTCTTCCCAAACAGCAGGTCCCAAATAACAGAATTAAAATTACTAACGCCAGACTTACTGCCCCTATGGCTATGTATTCTCTGACTACCATCTCCTGGAATCAGTCCTCCCTAGACACCCATATTCATTTTCCTAATCCCTTTCTTCAGCCGTACGTAGAGGGTCAGCATCCGGAGTGACACCAGTAGGGCCTTTCTTCTGCTCCGTATGTTGCCTGCCCGTTGCCGGTAGGGCAGTTATAAAAAGGTAAAGGTAAAGGTTCCCCCGCACATGCGTGCTAGTTGTTTCCGACTCTAGGGGCCGGTGCTCATCTCCGTTTCAAAGCTGAAGAGCCAGCGCTTGTCCGAGGACGTCTTCCGTGGTCATGTGGCCGGCATGACTAGACGCCAAAGGCGCACGGAACGCTGTTACCTTCCCACCGCAGTGGTCCCTATTTTTCTACTTGCATTCTTACGTGCTTTCGAACTGCTAGGTGGGCAGAAGCTGGGACGAGTAACAGGCGCTCACTCTGCTACGCGGCACTCGGGATTCGACCCGCCAAACTGCCGACCTTCTGATTGACAAGCTCAACGTCCTAACCCACTGAGCCACCGCGTCCCTCTAGGGCAGTTATAGGGAGCGCTTTTTTCTTTTTCTTTTTTAGGCGTAACACTAGGGGGTGGTCCTCGTCCTTCTCTGCCTCCCAATATTCACCAGCTGCAGGTCTAACTCGAGTCCAATGAATCCAAGACTTGGATTCTAATACCTTTACTGCAAGGGGAGAACACATGACCACAGTATACGGGCCCTTCCATCTAGGTTTCAGATTTTCCCCTTTCCAGTGTTTTACCCATACTTTGTCTCCCACTTGGATATTATGACTGGAAGTGGTCAGAAATGGTGGACTTAGGGGATACACAATATTGTTGAATTGGTTGTATTTGCTTATTTAACTCTCCCACCATTTGACTCACCCATGCAGTCCCTATTTGACTTAGGTCCTCTACATGATTTTTCAAATTAGTACTTATGATGGGGGGGGTCTACCAAACATCATCTCAAACGCAGATAGCCTAATTCCCTTGCGAGGGGTACATCTTACAGACCAGAGCACTAGAGGCAATGCATCTACCCATTTAAGGTGAGTTTCAAGGCACACTTTAGTCAATTTCTCCTTTATAGTCCTGTTCATTCATTCTGCCCGACCTCCAGACTCCGGCCGGAAACTGCAATGCAACTTCCAGTGGGTCCCTAATGATTTTGCCAACATTTGATTTACTTGATGAACAAACTCTGGACCATTATCTGATGAAATGAATGAGGGCATTCCATACCGAGGGATGAACTCTTTGAGTAAGATTCTGGCTACTTCTCATGCCTGTTTTGTCTTGGTAGGGAAACATTCAGGCCACCCAGTATAATGGTGCAGAATGCAGCCGCGAGAGTTGTCTTGGGAGTTTCCCGGTACTCCCATGTTACACCTTTGCTCCGCGAGCTGCATTGGCTACCAGTTGTCTTCCGGGTGCGATTCAAGGTTCTGACGATGGTTTACAAGGCCCTACATGGCTTGGGTCCGGAGTACCTCGGGGATCACCTGCTGCCGGCGTCAACTTCCCTCCGCCCTGTGCGTTCCCACAGAGAGGGCCTCCTCAGGGTGCCGCTGGTCAGGGAATGTCGGCTGGTGGCCCCCAGGGGGAGGGCCTTCTCTGTGGGCGCACCGGCTTTATGGAATCAGTTGCCGGTTGAGCTCCGGATGGCACCTGACCTTCGCTCCTTCCGACGCAATCTGAAGACCTACTTATTCGAACAAGCCGGCCTGGCCTGTTGGGGGATGGGTTAGAGTTTTTATTGTGGGTTTTGTTTTATTCTATTGTTTTTAGGGGCATCTTGTTTAATCTCTTTTAATTTTTGTATTACTGTTTTTTAACATGTATTGCCCTGTTCACCGCCCTGAGTCCTTCGGGAGAAGGGCGGTATATAAATAAAATTATTATTATTATTATTATTATTATTATTATTATTATTATTATTAT
>JAKJMR010019926.1:0-18995 GCA_024449315.1 Daboia siamensis
TTATTATTATTATTATTATTATTATTATTATTATTATTATTATTATTGCACACCATAACTAACATGGCTTTGTATAGTCCATATCTTGGCATGTCTGTAAAATCAACAACCAAAGAATCCATGGGGTAATAACCCTTAGGCTGGCTTCCCGGAGGAAGGGTAGGTCCTTGCCTTGGATTAATTTGAGCACATGTATTGCATCTTTCACTACCATGGCCACACAATGAGTGAAGGCGATTAATATATACAATGCGATCAAGTGCTTCAGCTAAGGCACTCTTTCTCATGTGAGTAGTTATGTGAGTTTCCTTTAGTACTTGCCAGGCTAAACTTTCAGGGACAAAAATCCTTCCATCTGGGAGCATGAAGGGGCATTGGGTGTGACTATGAGTCATCTGATGGAAATTGCTTGAAAGGTCTATGTCAGACATGTCAAACACAAGGCCCGGGGGCCGGATCCGGCCCGCGAAGTAGTTTCATGTGGCCTGCGAAGCCATCCTGGAAACAGTGAGGGAACGGCCCCCACTGCCTTGGCCCTGGCCCAGAGACCCTCCTGCCAGAGACCCTCAGATCTGTCCCATTCCTGCCCAGGCCCCCATAGGCACCCTTGATGTGAACTAAGGAGAAATTTCCTGACAGTTAGAACAATTAACCAGTGTAACAACCTGCCTCCAGAAGTGGAGAATGCTCCAACACTGGAAGTTTTTAAGAAGAGACTTGACAGCCATTTGCCTGAAATTGTATAGGGTTTTCTGCCTGAGCAGCAGGTTGGACTAGATGACTTCCAAGGTCCCTTCCAACTTATTATTATTATTATAATTTCTAGAGCAGTGACCCTTTATTGGCATGAAAATGCTACAAAGAAATGGGTGCATTGCAATCGAAGGCAGGATGAAATTGATTGAAGACCCTGAAAACCTCTGAGCTCGTACCTCCCATTCAACAGGTCTTTTCCTCTCTTGCAACCATGCTTACAAACCTAGTAGGTAACCTTACTTGAACTGAGTTTGGTTGGGCAAAGCAAACTAGGCTTGTTTAGAGCTGCTATGGGTTGGCAAAGGCTGGGTGTCAAGTCCTTCAACTTTGCAGGCCTAATTTTCCAAGACAAACTCGCTGCCCAGATGCCTCTAAAATTCACTTTTGGCTTCCCCATAGCTCCACCCACATTTCCTCCTTCCTTCCTCCCCCCACAAAAAGGGGAGGTGCCTGTCCATTGCTAGCCAATCCCATCTCCCCATTGATTCTCACAGACCCTGCTCCCCAAAATCAGGGAGATGTTGCAAAGCAGGAAAAACTGTAGTGGTTACCAACAAAGGCCTCAGGGATGGAAGCCCCGCCCCTTATTTGCATATGGGTAGAAGGCAGGTCTGGCTGCCATCTTGACTTTGTTGACCTGCCTTTGTTGACCTGCCTCTTGCTGTAATCCCTATCCCTTTGAGAGTCTGCTAGATCAGTGGCTCCAGATTTGGCACCTATGGAAGTCAGATAAATAAGCATTTTAAACATTTCTCATTTTTAATGTATATATAAATTAGAAAGTGTCATGACTGACTTATACACTTACGACCATTGCAGCACACACACACACCCCAATTACTTGATCAAAATTCAGTCGCTTGGCAATCAGTTCACATTTACGACGGTTACAGTGTCCCGGGGTCATGTGATCACCTTTTGTCACCTTCTCATAAGCAAAGTCAGTGGGGAAGCTGGATTCACTTAACAACGGTGTGACTAACTTAACAACTGCTGTGATTCACTTAACAACTGTGACAAGAAGGAGCGTCATGGAGCGCTATCCCACAAAGAGTCACTGGGGTCCAGGTTCCCCCGGCCCTCTTTTCCAACCATCCGGGTGCCTTCCCCTGCTACAGTCCGTGGTTGTGGCTGCCCGTCCACTCTGCTCCCTCACTCAGACACCTCCACTTGCCCTGGTCGGCTGGACTACGCTGTCTTGTCCTTCCAGCCGGTCCCTTGGGCAGCCTCCTCCCACAGGTGGGTCACACGGTGTGGGGTTGGTCAGAGGGCCAGTCAGCCATTCTTCCTCTCTCTCTCATGATGCTTGCTGGCCTCTCCTGCCACTGCCTCTGTTCCTCCACTGACTCCACTGCCTGCCTGCCTCCCTTTCTCTCCATCTCTTTCCCCTTCCTCCTCTTTTCTCAACCTTTCCTCAGAGACTTTTCCCTACCTTCCCCCACACTTTCTCCGTTTTCCCTCCCTTTCTTCCCCTTTCCTCAACCTATCCTCACATGTCACTTCCCCCCCCCCCAATATTCCATGAGGTGGAGACCAGGTGAGCCAGGAGGTCCCCCTCTTCTCCATTCTCCGCCCCCAAAGACTCACCTATTCCTCTGGCCCTCTCTTTATCTCTATCCCCTGCTCTCCTCTTTCCTGTCAAACTTCCATTCCCTTCTCCCTCTTCCCCCATGATACAGTTAAAATGAAGCAAAGCTCACTTAACAGAAGAAATTTGGGGCTCAGTTGTGGTCGTGAGTCGAGGACTAGCTGTATGAGATATGTTCCTTTGGATTCCTCACTTGCTCCGTTGCCAGCAGCAGCTTGTCAGTCTTCAGTTGTTCAAGATGTTTTGAGATGTTCCAGAGAGCTGTGGTTAGCATTCAAAATCACCGTATCAGATTTTAGCTTCACCTCCCTTATCATTTATTAACTATGTGTATCTCACCTTTATTATGTTTAGAAATAAATCAAGATGGCAAACATATCCGACACATCTTCTTCCTCCCATTTTCCCCTCAACAACAACCCCATCAGGTGGGTTGGTCTGAGAGAGAACGACTGGTTCAAACTCACCCAGCTGGCTTTCAGGGCTAAGGCAGGACTTGAACTCACAGTCTTCCTCTTCCTAGCCTCGTGCCTTAACCACTAGACCAAACTGGATCCGACTCCCATCTTAATATCGAAGCCACTTTTGGGATGTCTCAGATTGTTGACCTCGGGCAACTGCCTGGACGAATCTCCCTGCACTTTTGTTGGCAAGGATTCAGGAGTGGCTTGCCATTGCCTGCTTCCTAGGGCTGAATGAGAGTGACTGGTCCAAGGTCACCCAGCTGGCTTTGTGCCTAAGGCAAGATTAGAACTCAGGGCTTCTAGCTTGATTTCTTAACCACACCACCAGAGTCGCTTCTTCTTCTTCTACAGTTACTAAAAGGCAGAGTGCATCAAAGCAAGAAGGAAAAAGAATGCTATTTGGCATCTTGTCAAATAATATATTTATTTAATGTATTTTATTTTTACAATTCTATTAACAATTCTACTAAATTTTGGTGACATATTCAGGACACATTTATTTATTTATTTATTTATTTATTTATTTATATTTTTATTTATATACCGCCCTATTCCCGTAGGACAGACATGTCAAACACAAGGCCCGGGGGCCGGATCCGGCCCGCGAAGTGGTTTTATGCGGCCCGTGAAGCCATCCTGGAAACAGTGAGGGAACAGCCCCCACTGGCTTGGCCCTGGCCCAGAGACCCTCCTCCTGCCAGAGACCCTCAGATCTGTCCCACTCCTGCCCAGGCCCCCATAGGCACCCTTGAGGCAAACGATGTAGAGCTGACCACGCCCACCCAGTAGGCCATATGCACTCTAGCCACGCCCACCCAGTAGGCCACGCCTACGCTGGCCATACCCACCCGGCCCCCTGAGGGCAACCACAATGCTGATGCGGCCCTCAATGAAATTGAGCTTGACACCCCTGCCGTAGGACTCAGGGCAGTTAAAATCATACCATACAAAAATTAGATTTAAAACAGTTAATTAAAACAATTAATTGAATTTAGAGCCCAAAATTTAAAAAATTAAAACATTAAAACCCAATTAAAACCCCTCAGTCTAGGCCCGACAGCTCAAAGAGCCAGGTTTTCAGGTCCCGGCGGAATGAGCGGAGGTCGGAGGCAGTCCTAAGTTCCATCGGAAGTTGGTTCCAGAGGGCAGGCATGCCCACAGAGAAGGCCCTCTCTCTGGGAGTCACCCGCTGGCAATCCTTCGCCGGCAGTACCCTAAGAAGGCCCTCCCTGTGGGAGCGCACAGGATGATGGGAAGTTGATGCCGGCAGCAGGTGTTCCCTCAGATAATCCGGACCCAAGCCATTTAGGGCTTTATAGGTCATCACCAGCACTTTGAATCTCACTCGGAAGGCAACCGGAAGCCAATGCAGCTTGCGGAGAAGAGGTGTTACATGGGAGTATCGGGGAACTGCCATCACAACTCGCGCGGCTGCATTCTGCACCAGCTGAAACCTCCGTGTGGTCCTCAAGGGCAGCCCCATGTAGAGAGCATTGCAGTAGTCTAACCAGGAGGTCACAAGCGCATGGGTGACTGTGCGTAGGGCATCTCGGTCCAGATAGGGCCGCAACTGGCGCACCAGGCGAACCTGGGCAAAAGCCCCCCTGGTCACGGCTCCTATATGAGCTTCAAAGCTGAGCCGTGAGTTCAGGAGGACACCCAAGTTGCGAGCCCTATCAACGGGGGGGTAACACTTCACCCCCCATCCTTAATGATGGAACAAACTGGTTAACCCGAGATGCCAGTACTTACAGCCACTCAGTCTTGGCAGGGTTGAGACGAAGCCTGTTTCTCCCCATCCAAACCCGGACCGCCTCCAGGCAACGGGACATCACATTGAGGGCATCACTGGGTTGGTTCGGGGTGGAAAGAAAAAGTTGGGTATCATCAGCATACTGATGATACCCCACCCCGAAACCACGAATGAGCTTGCCCAGCGGCTTCATATAGATGTTGAACAGGAGGGAAGAGAGGACCGACCCCTGAGGAACTCCACAAACGAGAGACCTTGGGGTGGACCTCTGCCCTCCCATCAACACTGACTGCGAGTGGCCCAGGAGACAGGAGGAGAACCACTGTAAAACAGTGCCTCCCACACCCAACCCCCTGAGACGCCACAGTAGGATACCATGGTCGATGGTATCAAAAGCCGCTGAGAGGTCTAATAGGACTAGGACAGAGGAACATCCCCTGTCCCGAGCCCGCCAGAGATCATTCACCAGCGCGACCAATGCCATCTCTGTGCTATACCCGGGCCTGAAGCCCGATTGGTACAGGTCAAGATAATCAGTTTCCTCCAGGAACAGAGGAAGCTGATGCGCCACCACACTCTCAACAACCTTCACCAAAAAACGAAGGTTGGAGACCGGACAATTTAAAACAGCCAGGTCCAGGGCAGGCTTCTTGAGGAGGGGTCTCACCACCGCCTCCTTCAAGGTGGCAGGGAAGATACCCTCCTTCAAGGAAGCAGTTATTACTGCTTGGAACCAGCCTTGTGTCTCCTTCTGGGCCACATAAACCAGCCAGGAGGGGCACGGGTCCAATAAACAAGTGGTGGAGCTCAGTCTCCTCATGATCCTGTCCACGTCATCGGGGGAAACAGGATCGAACTCAGTCCAGATAACATGCTCAAGACCGCTCGATTCCTCCATGTCAGACTCTGTCCAGTCAGAGTCCAAACTGGTCCGGATCTGAGCGATTTTGTCCACCAGATGATGACTAAACTCCTTGGCCCGCCCCTGCAAGGGCTCCTCCCTCATCTCCTGATTAAGGAGAGAGCGAATCACCCTAAACAGGGCGGCCGGGCAATTATCTGCGGACGCGATGAGGGCAGCGAAGTAATTAGATTTTGCCATCCTCATCGCCGCGAGATAAGACCTTGTAAGGGATCTTAGTCGCAATTGGTCAGATTCGGACCGGGTGGACCTCCAACTGCTCTCTAGACCCTGTCTCCAACACTTCATCTCCTGGAGCTCCACAGAAAACCATGGGGCCCAATGGGTCAGGGGTCGCAAGGGTACAACACGGTCGAGTGCCTTGGTGGCCACCCTTTCCCAGGCATCCACCAAGGCATCAGCCAGGCTGTGAGTGAGGGAAATAGGTAAAGACCCAAGCGCCATCTGGAACCGTTCTGGGTCCATTAGGCGCCTGGGGCGGAACCACCTGGTCGGCTCCGCAGCCCAGCGGCAGGGGGTGGCATAGTGGAAGACCAGCCGCAGGAGATAATGATTGGACCATGACAGCGGGACAATAGTTAGCAAGCCCCCTCCCAGATCATCCAACCATTGCCCAGATAAAAAAACCAGGTCAAGAGTGTGACACCCCCCCCCCATGAGTCAGGCCCTGAATTACTTGGGTCAGGTCCATGGCCATCATAGAAGCCATGAACTCCCAAGCTAACTCCGATGACCCTCCCAGGGAAGGCAGGTTGAAGTCACCCAGGACTATAAGCCTGGGAAACTCCACCGCCAACCCTGAGAGAGTGTCCAGCAGCCTGGGCAGGGCCGTTGCCACACAGCTGGGCGCCAGGTATGTTAGCAGGAGGCCCAACTGAGCCCGAGGGCCACACCTCAGGAGGAGGGACTCACTCCCGCCTATCTGCACAACGGTGGTCTCCCGCGGACATAGGGTCTCCCGTATAACCACCACCACCCCACCGCCCCTGCCCTGAGCCCATGGCTGGTGTAGCACACAGAAACCCAGAGGGCATAACTCAGTCAGAGGGACCCAACCAGGTTTCTGTAATGCATGCCAGATCCGTGTGTTCCTCCTCTATCAAGTCTCGAATGAGGGGGGACTTGTTTACAACGGATCTGGCATTAAAATACACCAGCCTGAGCTCAGGGGCCTGATCCCCCTCACCCCCAGACAAAAGGGTACCAACCGGAGGGTCGGAGCATGCCACCGCTCGAAGACAGCGGGGGCGTGATCCCAGATGTTGATGTGGCCCTCCGAGTAGACATCTGCTGCCATTCCCAATCGTCGTGGGGATTTGCAACCCCACCCCAATACCCAAGGAACCGAAAGCCCCAAACCCTGACCCCATCCCACCGGAAACCATCACAGGCCCAGACTGACAGCCGGTTAATATACACCCCAATTCCCTCCCAACCCTATCCTCCCCCCCCTCCCCAACCCTTTAAAATAACCGGCTAAAAAACATACCAGGGGCCTCTTAATACACTTCCACCAGAGGCCCCTGTCTAAGCCCAACCACCTCTCAGGGTCCCAACAATTGGGCCCGTCATTAAGGGAAGTAAAAGACATAGCAGCAGGCCGTACCCAGGAGGGAGGAGCCGCCCCCCGAGAGCATACAAATCAGCGCTTGAGTAACACAAACGGGTTAGCCGATGTGTACATTTTCAGTTTGTTTACTTTCTTCTACGCGCCTTCTGTTTTTGTGTATTACACAGAATAATCATTGATTTCTTTGATTTGAAATGGCATAAATAATGATGATGATGATGATGATGATGATAATAATAATAATAATAATAATAATAATAATAATAATAATAATAAGAAGAAGAAGAAGAAGAAGAAGAAGAAGAAGTAGTAGTAGTAGTGGTAGTAGTTGGAAGGAACCTTGGAGGTCATCTAGTACAACCCCCTGCTCAGGCAGGAAACCCTATACCATTTCAGGCAAATGGCTGTCCAGTCTCTTCTTAAAAACCTCCAGTGTTGGCGCATTCACCACTTCTCGAGGCAGGTTGTTCCACTGGTTAGTTGTTCTAACTGTCAGGAAGTTTCTCCTTAGTTCTAGGTTGCTTCTCTCCTTGATTAGTTTCCATCCGTTGCTTCTTGTCCTGCTTTCAGGTGCTTTGGAGAATAGCTTGACTCCCTCTTCTTTGTGGCGGCCCCTGAGATATTGGAACACTGCTATCATGTCACCCCTCACTCTTCTCTTCGTTAAACTACACATATCCAATTCCAGCAACCGTTCCCTATATGTTTTAGCCTCCAGTTCCCCAATCATCTTTGTTGCTCTTTTCTGTACAACATCTCAACATCTTTGTTACACCGTGGTGACCAAAACTGGATGCAGTATTCCAGGTGTGGCCTTACCAAAGCATTGTAAAGTGGTATTAGTACTTCACTTGATCTTGATTCTATCCCTCTGTTAATGCAGCCTAGCACTGTGTTGACTTTTTTGGCAGCTGCAGCACACTGCTGGCCCATATTGAAGTGATTGTCTACTAGGACTCCGAGATCCCTCACAGTTACTACTATTGAGCAAGGTACCGCCTATACTATACCTGTGCATTTGATTTTTCCTGCCTAAATGTAGAACCTTACTTTTTTCACCATTGAATTTCATTTTGTTAGTTAGCGCCCAGTGTTCAAGTCTGTCCAGATCCTCCTGTATTTTATGCCTATCTTCTGGAGTATTGGCTATTCCTGTCAGGTTGGTGTTGTCTGCAAATTTGATGAGTTCCCCATCTATCCCCTCATCCAAATCGTTAATGAAGATACTGAAGACCACTGGGCCCAGAACAGAGCCCTGGGGCACCCCACTACACACTTCCTTCCATATAGATGCAGTTCCATTGAGGACTGACATGCTTTCTTGCCGGGATCCCTCAACGGGATGAGTCTGGTGATGAACGGTGGTCTCTAATTGACCACCGGACCTCGCACCTGCATGGTACAAGAAAGACACGGACACAATCTTTCCTCGGGGTGAGAGCGCCCAGAGTAAACTACGCACCCTCTTTTATTGGTTGCAGTGGCGTCATGCAAGAAAGTTTGTGTGGCATGCTAGTCATTGCCTTATAAGGTAATGTGTCTTATCTACTTGCAATGGTTACATTAGCTGGAGACACATCGTCCTTCTCCATTAGCACATACTTTAAGGGTGTAGTTTCGTTTCTCCAATAAGTTTCTATTTCCTTGAGTTATGTTTTTCTACCAGCCCAGTAAGTTTCTATTAGCCCTATAGCAACATATAGCAACAGAGGACCACACACTGAGTACGGCCTGTCAGCCAGCTACGAATCCATCTGGTGGTGATGCTAACTAACCCAAACCTGACTTGTCTCCATCGTTTCCTGCACTTGATTTTGGCTCGTGTTCTGCCATACAGAAACAGGAGGGGGTTTGGTGACTTCCTAGGGTGGGGAATGCATGGGAGTTTGCTGTTGCCGGTGAGACATTATTCACCAAGGTCAGGTTATGAGATATGCTAAGATGACACAGGCCTGATTTCCCAAAACAAAAGAACTGAATTCAGTTGGTGAACTATAAACTGTGGGTGGCCCGGGGAGGGAAAGGGGTTTTTATCTATGTGCGTTTTTATAGGAAAACCCAGAACTGACTTTGCTTCTGCTGTGTCTAGACAGATCTTTCAGTAAAGTTTTACTCTACGTAGTTTTAAAGAGCTGGGAGTTCTGTAGGAAACCTGTGATATTTCCACCTTAGGCTCACATAGAATGGCGCAGGTCTGACTCAGGGCAGAGATAACTTTCGTTTCTGTTCATAAGTTGCAGTTTACCAGAAATCAGATGACCTTGCTACATGCAGACAGACAATCCCAACACTACAAGAAAGTAACACATACAAGAAAGTAACAGAAACAATGACATTCCATACATGGCTATAGCTGAAATGTAACCATTGGATAGCTGAAATGTAACCATGAGATAGCTGCTTGTTGCTTGTGTAGGACGGTATTATCAATAAAAGAGAGCTTAGGACTTCGGTCTGGGCCCTCATCCCCAGAACGCTCAGAGAGATGTGTCCTCATTTATTGGCAAGTCATGAGGAGCCCGCCGGGTGCGAAAAACCCACAGAGTTCCTTTTGTTGAAATGTGCCAAATAGGACGGTTGACAATAAAATTAATAACACCACTCTAAAATAGAAATAAGATCTCATATTGGCAGAATAAAATGAGATAAAAATAAATTGACTGACATAAAATAGCAAAGGAAGGAGCTACAATCCATGAGACACCTATAAAATTACAATCAGTAATCTGAGGACATCTCTGTGGACATGTGGCCGGCGCACGGAACGCTGTTACCTTCCCACCGTAGTGGTCCCTGTTTTTCTACTTGCATTTTTACGTGCTTTCAAACTGCTAGGTTGGCAGAAGCTGGGACGAGTAACAGGCGCTCACTCTGTTATGCGGCACTCGGGATTCAACCCGCCAAACTGCCGACCTTCTGATCAACCTCAGCGTCCTAACCCACTGAGCCACCGCGTCCCTGAAGATAACTTAGGTAAGTATAAAAAGATAGAAGCAATACTGGGATTTGTAAAACACACACCCTATGATGCTGTAAATTTTACATGGAGTCTAATATTTGCTGAAGCCCTGCTAAGGTTTGTTGAGATTATGATTATTGTGTATATTTTAAAAGAAACAGAAAAAAAGCAGAAAGGAAAAAAAAAATCAGGGAAAGAAAACAGAATATATTGGGGGTCCTCCTAGACTCACAGCTCTCTTTAGAAGAGCATATTGGAGCTGTGCCCAGGTTCGCCTGGTGCGCCAGTTGTGACCCTATCTGGACCGGGAAGCCTTGCGTACAGTCACTCATGCGCTCGTGACTTCTCGTCTAGACTACTGTAATGCTCTCTACATGGGGCTGCCCTTGAAGTCCACTCGGAGGCTCCAACTGGTGCAGAATGCAGCCACGCGAGTTGTGCTGGGAGTCTCGCGATACTCCCCATGTTACACCTTTGCTGCGCGAGCTGCATTGGCTGCCGGTTGTCCTCCGGGTGAGATTCAAGATATTGGTAATGACTTACAAAGCCCTACATGGCATGGGTCCGGATTACCTACGGCAACATCTGCAGCCGGCGTCAACTTCCCTCCGTCCAGTGCGCTCCCACAGAGAGGGCCTCCTCAGGGTGCCTCCGATCAAAGAGTATCGATTGGTGGCCCCCAGGGGGAGGGCGTTCTCTGTGGGTGCGCCAGACCTGTGGAACTGCTTGCCGGTTGAGCTCCGGATGGCCCCCCGACCTTCACTCCTTCCGGCGCGATCTAAAAACTTATTTATTTGAGCAATCTGACCTGGTTTGCTGGGTTAGGGTTGGGGTTTTTAATATGTTTTTAATTACTGTTTTAAACTTGGGCATAATATTTAATCATTTTTAACTTTTGTATTCCATTTTTTATATTTATTGCCCTGTACACCGCCCTGAGTCCTTCGGGAGAAGGGCGGTATAAAAATGTAATAAATAAATAAATAAATAATTATGGGAACCTACAGAATCACTGACTGCAACTAAACATTAAAGAAACAAGCATGATACATAAATGGGAAGGAGAGCTGTGACAGACGTCTAAAACCCATGATTTATGGGTTTAGCTGTAAGATAAGGTTTTAATATTGATACACCCGAACCCATGACCCTAAAACCCGTAAAGCTTCAATTGGACACCTCATTTTTCAGACTGATTGACTGAGCCATTCTTTCCATTTCCAAGGCTACACAACTGCAAGCAACTCGGTGTGGCACAGAACACTAAAGGAAGGTGTAGTAGCCAAAAGCTGAGGAACCAACCTTTCAGAGATCACTGCTCAGCAAATAGGGATTTTCCAAAGTTTTGTCTATAGATGTCCCCTCTTTTAGGGAAGTGTCATGCAGGCACCATTATCCAAAGAGAAAAGAGGCAGAAGGGTCTCTCCAACCAAGGAAGCATCCGAGAAGGCATACAGCAGAGCTGCAGTTCTGCCATCAAAAAAGCTCACTTGTCCCATTTCACAGTTGAGAGAGATGCGGATCCTCGTGGGCTTCTCAGTCAGGACAAATTCAGAGAATGACGGAGTGCTAGCCAGGTATTTCTCTCCCCATTTCCTAAACACCCATTGGCTGGTCTTCGTCTCAAAATAAGTTTCTTTCAACGGCTTCTTGGCAACCCCTACACTCCATCCTGTGGTATCTCCTACAGTAACTTCCCAGAAATGTCTCCCTGTTGAGAAACTCTGACAGCCAAGGACATAAGGATTAAATACAAAACTCTTGCGGTTTGGGTCAGGATATATTAGTTCGTCTGGCTCAACTCTTTTGACGCTTTTCTGATCCTTGGAGATGACAAGGAGGCCAGGAACGGCTGTCCGTGGATTCAGATGTACGTCCACTGTATGGGGGAAGGGAAGGAAGGAAGGAAGAACAAGAGCTTCAGCTGCAGGCTTGGTTTGTGTCTTGACCCCCAAGTTATCAACCTTAAGGCCTCTACTCTGAAAAGAGTTCAGCTTCCAACACTCCCTCCAGGACTGGAAGAGTCACTGCTTTTTGAAACAACACCTCCGCATTGCCTAGTCCTTCCAACCCTTCATAGTGCTTCACCCCCTTCTAGCAACCCTGCACATCACTCTCTTTAGTTTCCACCTTGCAGATGACAATAACGGGGTTGGCAGTAAAGATTGTTTGGCTTTGCCTTCAGTGAGTTCCTGGGATGGCCAAGGTGGGAACAGGGACTCCACCTGGAGCTTTAATACAGAAGATCAGGCAGAGCAAGAGGCTGCCATGTTTCAATAGTGAACTGGCAGAGTCAGAAGGATCCCCCAGAGGTAACTTGGGATGGAGTGTCAGGAACCTTTGCCCTTTTCTCTATGAGCATCAGAATATCACAGGAATGTACAATAAGGGAGGATCTTGCTCTGCTTTCATAACTTTGATGAGCCTAGTGCTCCAACTTTGCTATTTGCTTTCACCCCAAAGTCCTAATTTCTCTGCTCCCAAAGACCAGGTGTCTCACCAATTTATAGTCAGGCAGTAAAATCAACAGGATGTTATTAGCTTGGTAGAAAGTTTATGTTCCATTCAGTCCCACCCCATATTTTCCCATTTTTCCAGATATTACATTCTACACTAAGACCGACTTCAATTTTATAGAATAGAATAGAATAGAATAGAATAGAATAGAATAGAATAGAATAGAATAGAATAGAATAGAATAGAATAGAATTCTTTATTGGCCAAATGTGATCAGACACACAAGGAACCTGTTTGTGCTACATAAGCTCACAGTGAACATATAAACAGGAAGTAACAGGTCATAAATCATAAAATTATTAAAGTTTATTGTATCATCTTAGTCTTTAAGGTATCTAATCCTACACTTTTCTTTTTTGTTACTCTATTTTGCTTCTCTTAAAACTACTAGCATCGGAGCTTAAAATAGCAAGCGATATAAGAGATTCTTATAACTCATATTGTTGTGATTCAGGGTCAGCCTGTGGGTTTGGCAGTTGGGTCGGACGATTCAGAGGAGGAGGAGAAGGGTGTTGGAGAGCTTGCTGAGGATAGCCTTGAGGCTCCGCAGAGCCCTCAGCCAGGCCCCTCCCATCTGGTTACAATGCAGACCCAGCTGTGTGAGCCTGACAGCGTGGATGAAGATGACCCACAGCTGGCCCTGTTCAAGGATGCCCAACACAGGAGGCAGTGAATCAGGAGTAAACAGAGGAAGGCAATGGGGCACCTCAGAAGGAGGCAGAGAGAAGCCACGCCTCGAACTGTTTAAAAGGGGAATGTGTGGGAGGGCTGGTTTGCTGAAGGCAACCGTTTGAATAGCTCCTGTTTCATGGTTCGTGTCTTGTTTTGCTCTGTTTTATGTCAATAAATTTGGCAGGCTTAGTTCCAGCCTCTTGCCGTTTTGTAAAGGGGTTGTCCCTGCCTTTTCTGCAGGGCCGGTAGTAGGCTGGTACAGAACACGTATTTACCTTTCTGTAGTTGCAGTCCACTTTCCAGAGTATCTGGGGAAGAAAAAGGAGGGATTCAGCATCTCATCACTGGAAATGGAGTGACCTACCCAGAGATACCCTGGTTTGCTTTCCTTGGAGTCAAATCAGGAAATAAGGAATAACAAAAGCCACAAGCCAGGATATCATTGGTGGCTGTATATATTCTACCAGATATAAATATGTTCTACTATATATTCCATATATAGGTAGTCCTCAACTTACAACCACTCACCTAGTGACTGTTCAAAGTTACAGCGGCACTCAAGAAAGTGTCCTACAACCAGTTCTCAGACGTATGACCATTACAGATCAAAATTCGAGCACTTGGCAACTAGCGTGTATTTACAAGGGTTGCAGCATCCCAGGGCTTTGTGACTGTCGTAACATTCAAATGTTCAAACTGATCTTGCAACCTTCCTAGGGAGCTTCTGACAAGCAAAGTCAATGGGAGAAGCCAGATTAGCTTATCAACCATGGCAAAAAAGGTCATTAAAAGGGGCATGATTCACTTAATAACCGCTTTGCTTAGCAAATGAAATTTTGGGCACAACTGTGGTTGTAAGTCAAGGACTACCTCTATATATTCCATTGCATTTAGTGGAAGTTTATTCTGCTTCCCCGGTGGTCAGTGCATATGGATCTGGGAAATAAGCAATATCGATATACGACCACAATTGAGCCCAGAACTTATGTTGCTAAGTGAAAAATTTGTTAAGTGAGTTTTGCCCCATTTTATGGCTTTTCTTGCCACATTTGTTAAGTGAATTACTGCACTTGTTAAACTAGAAACATGGTTAAGTGAATCTGGCTTCCCCACTGACTTTGCTTGTCAGAATGTCACAAAAGGCAATCATAAGAGCCTTGGTGGAGCAGTGGGCTAAAGTAACACCAGCTGCCTGCAATTAGTGCAGGTTCGCATCCCACCAGGCTCAAGGTTGACTCAGCCTTCCATCCTTCCCAGGTAGGTAAAATGAGGACCCAGATTGTTGGGGGCAATAAGCTGACTTTGTAATAATGCCGCTTGGGGTGTGTGTGAAAGCCCTAACAAGCAGGCATATACATAGAATGAAGGCTACTGCTAAGCTTGTAAGCCGCCCTGAGTCTTCGGAGAAGGGCGGGATATAAATGGAATTAAAATAAAAAATAAAATAAATATGACTTTTTTCGAACATTGAAGAGTCACTAAAGGAACTGTTGTAAGTCGAGGACTACCTGTAATGGGTCAAATATCACTAGCTAATGGTTCCCATTTTTAGGTCACACGCCTCTTTAATAAGAGAAAGCAGAAAGCTCCTGTTTTCCTAGTGCCAAGACACAAGGCCTTTTCCCCAGAGAAATGAAGGCGTCTCCTCCACTGATCCTGACATCGATCCCTCCTTGATCCATGTGACACTGACCCAGAATCTCTCTTGGATTCTCTGGGATCAAAATGCCATCCAGTGGCTGTTTTTTACCTCTTAATTTTTTCATGGCGCTTTTCAGAAGCACAGTGATATCACTGCAATCCCAGATTATCCACTGCCGGTCTACAAGTAAATCCACTGGATCCTCATATGTGTTCTTGGCATGGTATCTGGCAAGACAAAAAAACATTCTTGAAAATTCTTGTGAATCTCTTGGCCAAAAAAATGGATTGTATCTTACGAAATGACTGATGACTAATTACTAATATGGGTGAGGTATAGGTAAGCAATCAAGAAGATGGATGTAACATTCAAACATTCAAACTGATAGTTTAAAGGTAAGGCAATGAAATTTAATAGAGACGAATGCAGTTACCTTCAATTTGGGACTATTTATTCACAACCAGTTACAACAGCTCTCCAAAAAAAAAAATGATTTAAAACCATTTTCACACTTAACATCTATCACAGTGTTCCTGTAATCACAATTTGGGTGCTTGGCATGTATGCATGATAGTTGCATGACATTCTACAATGATACCTTTAAAACCATCTGCCTCTTCTTGGGAAGGACTCAATAGGTGGATAAAAATGCCAAATTCAACCTAAACATCTGGATGACTGTGCAATCAACCATAATAACTGACCATATCAAATATTGCTAACTATACTGTGCTGAGGTTGTCTGAAAAAATGTCTAAAAAGCCCTGAAATACAGTACGCTATCTTTAAATGAAATTACTGCAAAATACACACAGAACTTTCCAGAAAAGGAAAACTGCTGGAGGACTGTTACAGTTTCTGAAACTGTAAAGAGGAGGGCAGATTGACTTACTTCTTCAAGATGCTTCCAATGTCCTAAAGAAAAGAAGAAAGAAAGCATTGAAAGGAGCCATTTCCTATGCAGAAAGTTAAATTCTTAAATTTATATAAAAAAAAAAATACATGAAACCTCTGGACAACCAGATACAAACTGATCTATAAAAGCTACTTCCATTTTTCTTACTAAAAAGAAATCCCATTGCTCTTTTTCCTCCAGCCGTTCACCCCTTTTACGAGAGGTATTATTTTTATTTCCTTGTCTTACAAAAATTATACCTCGGTTGAATCCAACACAGTTTATACAGATTATAATATTTATTATATATAAAACTAAATAAATAATAATACATAATTGAAAAATAAAATAGTGCATCAATAGAAGACAGAAATGCCTTGCATTAATGCTTCCAGAATCGAGGCACTTTGGAAAATCCAAGTGGTTGTAACATTGTAGAAGGCCATCAGTGTTGGGGTTCTCCTTGCCCTGGACATTAAGGGGAGGGGAGACCCTACAAAGAACACCCATCACCCCATCCCCTAACAGGGGATAGGAACCCTAAGCAGGCACTCTTAAAATCATGACGAATATAGAGACAAGTGACTAGAACAGAGGTCTTCAAACTCGGCCCTTTTATGACTCATGGACTTCAACTCCCAGAATTCCTCAGCCAGGCACACTGGCTGAGGAATTCTGGGAATTGAAGTCCATGAGTCATAAAAGGGCCGAGTTTGAAGACCCCTGGACTAGAACTTTGAATTCTTGCTTTTCAGATTGCCTGCTTTTTCTGAATTACACTAAGTATCCCTAATATTAGCCATTACAGGTAAACCTTGAATTTCAACAGTTCATTTAGTGAGCGCTGAAAGTTACAACAACAATGAAAAAAAACCAACTTATGACCATTTTTCACATTTAAGACCGTTGCAGCATCCCCATGGTCACATGATAAAAATTCAGCCGCTTGGCAACTGATTCATATTTATGACTGCAGTGTCCCAGGGGTCATGTGATCACCTTTTGGGACCTTCTGACAAGCAAAGTCAATGGAGAAGCCAGATTCACTTAACAAATGTACTACTAACTTAACAACTGCAGTGATTCACTTAACAACAGTGGCAAGAAAGGTTGTAAAAATGGGGCAAAATTCACTTAACAACTGTTTTGCTTAGCAACAGAAATTTCAGGCCCAATTGTGGTCATAAGTCAAGGACCACCTCTAGCCTTCATACTTTCTAGGTTTCCATAGAAAGAGTCAAAAAAATAAAATAAGGAGCTGAAAAAAGATTTTGAACTTTGTTCATCTCAAGTGCAGCCAGAGTCCTACTTGCACGGAAATGGAAAGATATATCAATCTCCACAACAGAAGAATGGATGGAAAAAGTGATGGAGCTAGAAACAATGAAAAAAAAATGACTGCTTTAATTTGTTTCTACTTGGAAACTGCTTCTGGACTTTATGCTCAAGATAGAAAAAAAAAGTAACTCCTCATGCTTGATTTTGCTTATTAATTTGTTTTTATAGACATGGCTAATAATTTCTAAATATGTAAATGTAAAAAGTTGAGGCTGTAATTTTATTTTGTATTTTACTGTGCTGAAGTCAATATTTTTTTCTTTCACCTTTCTCCTACACTTCTTTCCCATTCTTATGCTTCTCCATTTGCCTTTCTTTACTTTCATTTGTACATTTCACTATTATAATTTCAATAAAATTTATCAAAAAAAAGGAGAGAGTCAAAAAGAGGATTCTGTGTTGAGGCTAAAGCAGTCTACTCCACTTCATCATTGGTACACCAGGATTCAAAAAAGGTTGCTGAGGCCCTAGAAAGAATGCAGAGAGGAGCAATAAAGATGATAAAGGCTCTGAAGCCAAACCATTCAATGAATGGCTAAGGGAACTCTGTATACTTAGCCTAACAAAGACAAACAAGTCCCTTGAACTGCAAGGTGATCAAACCAGTCAGTCCTAGAGGAAATCAACCCTGACTGCTCTTTAGAAGGCCAGATCCTGAAACTAAAACTCAAATACTTTGGCCACCTAATGAGAAGGAAGGACTCACTGGAGAAGAGCCTAATGCTGGGAAAGGTGGAGGGCAAGAGAAGAAGGGGACGACAGAGAATGAGGTGGCTGGATGAAATCACTGAAGCAGTAGGCGTGAGCCTAAATGGACTCCAGAAGATGGTAGAGGACAGGAAGGCCTGGAGGAACGTTGTCCATAGGGTCGCGATGAGTCGGACACGACTTCGCAGCTAACAACAACAAAGACAAGGCTGAGGGGAGACACAACAGCCTTCTTCCAATACTTGAAGGTCTATCACAGGGAAAAGGGCATCAATTTACACTCTGTAGCTCCTGAGGGCAGGACAAGAAGCAAGGGCTGGAAGCTCATCAGAAGGAAATCCAGCTTAGAAATAAGGAAAAATTTCCTGACAATGAGAACGATTAATGGAATGGCCTGCCGCCCCAAGTTCTGGGTGCTCCATCACTGGAGGCTTCCAATAATAGATTGGACAACCATTTGTTCGGAATGGTATAAGGACTCCTGCCTTGGGCAGAGGATTGGACTAGAACAGAGGTCACCAACCTATAAAACCTCCAAGTTCCCTTACAGCCTTATGATTCTATGATTTCAATTTCCTGCCTGACCTCTAAGAGTTTGCTGGCTGGCTGCTGATGCTTATCCTCTGTTTCCTGGATGAGATCGTCAAGAGAGCACAGTTCCTCCATGTGCTTGGCCAAATCCTTCTCCTTTATTGTCGTAATATCCTTCTCTGTTTCTTCCATTCTAGCCAACAGAAGCTTCTCCTGTCCTTCTAACCAGAGTTGTAGTTCTCTGAATTCAGCCACTATATTTTTTTTCTCTTTTTCGATGTGGTCCTAGAACAAGAAGACAGAAAGAGCAAAAGGCATATTTTTATTTTATTTTTACTTAATTACATTTATTTTTATTATTATAATATTTAAACTGATTCCCTGAAGAGTCCTGAAATGAGATGGGAGAATTTCCTAGGGAGAAAAAAAAACAAAACATTTTGACATCAACAAACACAGGGGGAAAGGTTTCTAGAAACCAAAAAAAGGCTGCAGTTTAAATGTTGTCTCGTGAAAATTTCCTTGGCAATCAGAGATTCCAAAAATGTAGCCAAAAAAGTGTTTGATTTCACATTTTTTTCAATACGATGAAATATGGTTTGCATTAATGTATTAAGCAAACCAAACCCAGTATATAAAACATGGCTCATAGGTGCCCTTAACACAACTGTGACTCATAC
>JAKJMR010019931.1:0-21080 GCA_024449315.1 Daboia siamensis
CTCCTCCTCCTCCTCCTCCTCCTCCTCCTCCTCCTCCTCCTCCTCCTCCTCCTCCTCCTCCTTCCTGCAACCCCCATTCCCATCTAGCCCTGATGACGTTACTTAACCAGGCAATGAAACATCTGCAAGGAAACCACCCAGCTCAGAGAGCACCAAGGACCCCTCATTTCAACCCTGAGCTGCAAATATTCTCCTTATTGGTTCCCCCTTGGCTGTTTGAGAGAGCCACCCACCCACCTGCACCTTGTTTGTAAAAGTCACGCTGCTACCCAGGCCAGGCTCTGGAGCCAAGGCAAACTTGGAGTCCCCACCAGGCGCCTTTCTTTCTTTCAGTTTGATTGCACCAACACCCTCAACGACCAGCTCCTGGAAAAAGTGACGGTTCAGATGGAGCCTTCGGAAGCCTACGAAGTCCTCCGTTGCCTCCCGGCTCCTAGCCTTTCCTACAACCAGCCGGGCATGTGCTACACCCTGGTGCAACTGCCCCTGGATGACCCTACTGCAGGTACCGCCAGGGGAGCCTTTCTCTTCCAGATGTTCTTCTAGATGCGCATCCCTTCCCCCGTGTGGGGGGGTCTGCCTCTGCCTTGAGGCTCCGATTCCCCCTCCATTCCTCTCTCTGTGTCAGCTTTCTTGGCCAGTTTTCAGAAACGCACTAGAATTCCCAGTCGCCCACCTAGCTCAGTAGCCCAAAGAGTGAATCTAGTTTAACGGACTCTCCCAACACAGCCACACAGTGTTTTGGGCAACGCAGGTAAAAGAGTAGCAGCTCTTTTGCCGCCTGGTTTGCAGCACGTGGAGAGCATTTGTTAAGCCCGTTTTGGTGAGCTCCTGCTTTCCCGGAATGTGTGAACTGAGAAAATGGATTGCTTCGGTTAATAAGAGTCAGTTTGCTCTAGTGGTTAAGGCACCAGGGTAGAATCCTGGAGACATTGAGTTCTAGTCCTGCCTTAGGCATGAAAGTTGGCTGGGTGACTTTGGGCCAATCACCAGGAGAGGGTGAGTTCTAGTCCCGCCTTAGGCATGTAGTTGGCTGGGTGACTTTGGGCCAATCACCAGGAGACAGTGAGTTCTAGTCCCGCCTTAGGCATGGAAGCCTGCTGGGGTTACTGGGCCAATCACCAGGAGATGGTGAGTTCTAGTCCCGCCTTAGGCATGAAAGTTGGCTGGGTGACTTTGGGCCAATCACCAGGAAACAGTGAGTTCTAGTCCCGCTTTAGGCATGGAAGCTTGCTCGGGTGACTCTGGGCCAATCCCCAGGAGACGGTGAGTTCTAGTCCCGCCTTAGGCATGAAAACTGGCTGGGTGACTTTGGGCCAATCACCAGGTGATTGAGAGTTCTGGTCCCGCCTTAGGCATGAAAACCGGCTGGGTGACTTTGGTTCAATCACCAGGAGAGGGTGAGTTCTAGTCCAGCCTCAGACATGGAAGCTGGCTGGGTGACTTTGGGCCAAAGTAGTGGTCCATGTGCCAGGGCTTGGGGACCCCGGGTTAACCAACTCTCTCCTTTGCATCTTCTCTCTCTGTCCCCCCCTAGTGGCCTGCACGTTTAGCTGCACCATGAAGTTCACAGTTCGAGACTGCAACCCCAACACTGGCGTGCCAGAGGATGATGGTTACGATGACGAATACGTGGTAAAGTCCAGCGAGTTTGTGGTCAGCTGGGGCAGGGTTTTGATTGGACAATTGCAAGACAATAGACAATTGACTATTTTACATTCCCCCAACAGACCCTGAGACACAGCAAGCGGTCATCAATGGGGACCGTTTGCCAAGCATTCGGATTTGAATCACGTGGACATAAAGATGCTGCAAAGGTCGTAACGGTGAAAAACGGTCGTTAAGTAAATATTTTTCAGTGCCGCTGTAACTTTGAACAGTCACTAAATGAACTGTTGTAAGCCAAGGACTGCCTGTATTCCAAAGCATATCACACATGATGGTATACAGGTAGACCTCAAGTTACAGCCGTTCATTTAGTGACCGTTTGAAGTTACAACACTCTTGAAAAAAGGGACTCATGACCATTTTTCACCCTTAATGACCGTCACAGCATCCCGAGGGCAGAGGTAGGCAACCTTGGCTCTTTTATGACTTGCAGACTTCAACTCCCAGAATTCCTGAGCCAGCATGGGGGAACTATGGCCCCCTCATGACTGGTGGACTTCAACTCCCAGAATTCCTCAGTCAGCATGGGGGAACTATGGCCACTTCATGACTCATGGACTTCAACTCCCAGAATTCCTGAGACAGCATGGCTTAGTATGGAAACCTCTCCCTTTCCACTTAGCGTGGCTGGTGCAGGAATTCTGGGAGTTGAAGTGCACAAGTCACAAAAGAGCCAAGGTTGCCTACCCCTGCCATAGGGTCACATGATCAAAATTCGGACTCTTGGCAAATGATATGTACTTATGACAGGTTCAGCGTCCCAGGATCACGGGATCCCCTTTTGCGACCTTCTGATCTGCAAAGTCAGTGGGGGGGGGGAAGCTGGATTCACTAAACAACCACGTTACTAAGTTAACCCTGGCAGCGATTCACTTAACAACCGTGGCAAGAAAGTTCATAAAATGGGGCAAAACTCAATTAATAACAGTCTTGTTCACCAACGGAAATTTTGGCCTCAGTGAGTCGAGAAGACCTTCCCCAATGCACAGTCTTTTTCAGCAACTGGAATTTTGGCCTCAGTTGTGGACATAAATCGAGAACACACACACACACTGCTTTTTGTGCTTCCCTTCCACAGCTGGAGGACTTGGAGCTGGCTCTCTCCGACCACATCCAGAGGATCCTGAAGCCCAGCTTCGCAGCAGCCTGGGAGGAGGTGGGCGATGACTACGAGAAAGAGGAGACTTTCGCACTCAGCACCATTAAAAGCCTGGAGGGTGAGAGTTTCTGTTTTAAAGCAGCAATGGGTTTGGGGAAAGACCCTCCCAGCCAAATGGGCACTTTCCACCATCTTTAAAAACATGCCAGGATTCTTGGTTGTCTTGGAGGGCAGCCTAAAGCTAGGGAATTCTGGGAGGTGAAATCCACCCATCTTAAAGCAGGCCAGCTGGGGAATTCTGGGAGTTGCAAGTCCACCCATCTTAAAGCAGGCCAGCTGGGGAATTCTGGGGGTTGAAGTCCACCCATCTTAAAGCAGGCCGGCTGGGGAATTCTGGGGGTTGAAGTCCACCCATCTTAAAGCAGGCTGGCTGGGGAATTCTGGGAGTCCATGCACCCATGGGGACCAGACGATGGAACTTCAAATCTGGGTCATTTACATACCTTTGCCGGGGGAGGGGACTCTTTCGTGACCTTATTGGGTTTACATTTATATTTGATTATTTTTTATGCTGTAAGCCACCCAGAGTCAATCTGAAGCGAGATGGGCGGCAAATAAATTTAATAAATAAGTAAGCTTTGAACGGTCAATCTGTAGTCCTCGGCTTACGACTGCTTGCTTGGTGATTGTTCAAAGTTTATTAATTGATTAAAGAACAGAAGCAACCTAGAACGAAGAAGAAATTCCCTGACAGTGAGGACAATTAACCAGCGGAACAGCTGGCCACCAGAAGTTCTGGGTGCTCCATCCCTGGAGGATTTTAAGTAGAGACTGGACAGCCATTTGTCTGAAATGCTATAAGGTCTCCTGCCTGAGAAGGGGGCTGGACTAGAAGACCTCCAAGGTCCCTTCCGACTCCGTTATCCTATTCTCAAGGAAGTCCAAGGTGTTCTTTGCAGCTCATGGCAAGGAAAAAGGGGCGTCTTCACCAGCCAATGCAATGGACACCCTCCCACCCCACTTTACTTCTCAGGGGCTGCTTGGTAAACTCTCCAAAACCTCTGAATCCCTGTGTCTCGAACTCTGGACCAGTGGCAAGACTGACCACCTCTCTTTTCGAAACCCGCCCCCAATGCAGAAGCTGTGAACAACATTGTGAAGTTCCTCGGCATGCAGCCTTGCGAGAGATCGGATAAAGTGCCAGAGAACAAGAATTCCCACACCCTGTACCTGGCAGGTAATTGGGGGGTTCAGGATACTAAAGCTCCCTGCAGTTACGGTTGGGTTCCTCCTTCTGTCTCTCATCTCTTTCTCATTCTTTCTTTCTCATCTCTTTCTCATCTTTCTCCTTTTTCATCTCTTTCTCATCCTTTTCTCATCTTTCTCCTCTCTCTCCTCTCCCCTTTTTCTCATCTCCTTTTTCTCTCCTCTCCTCTTTCTCATCTTTCTCTTTTCTCTCCTCTCATCTTTCTCTCATCTCCTTTCTCTCGTCTCTCATTCTCATCTTTCTCCTCTCATCCTTCTCATCTCTCTCTCTCATCTCTCCTCATCTCTCATCTTTTTTCTTTCTCATCTCTCATTTTTCTCTCCTCTCCTCTTTCTCCTTCTTTCTCATCATTCTCCTCTCCTCTCTCATTCTCATCTTTCTCATCTCTTTCATCTCATCTCTCACTTTCTCTCTCATCTCTTTCTTTTTCTCCTCTCTCTCTCTCTCTCTCTCTCTTTCACACACACACACACCCCTACCTACTTTTGGTTCAGGAAGAAGGTGCCCAGATCCACCTTTGATGAATTTGGGGGCTTAAAACTGAAGATACCCGTTGCTCACCCCCTTGGGGATTACACCCACCATGAAGATTTTGTCGGATTGGGTCCGGTTTAGGCTGGTGCGTTGTTCTGCCGACACTTGAAGGAGCAGGATGGAAGGAACTCGGCATTCGAATGGGTTTTAATTTCACACCCGGGCTCTATAAAATCAAGTGACGGGAGCTCCTCTAATATAAACAATATTTTAGTTTTCTCCTGTTCTTTTTTTCGGTGGAGAGGAAAGCTTACCACATTTTTCTCAAGGAGTTCTTAGAACGTCGTCATCTGTTAAAAAGCACCTCCCCCTCCCTCCGCTAAGCAATTATAGGCAAATAAGTATTTTGTAATTTTTTTAGATTTATTTTTTTTTTTAAAAAAAGTCTCAGCTTTATTGCTTCGTTAAGTAATTCAAGGTAAAAATATCTTAATACTTCTTCCTCCTACTCCCTTTTCCCCGTAACAACCACCCTGCGAGGTGGGTTGGGCTGAGAGACAGGGACTGGCCCAGTCACCCGGCTGGCTTTCATGGCTGAGGCAGGACTAGAACTCACCGTCTCCCGGGGATTGGCCCAAAGTCACCCAGCCAGCTTTCATGCCTAAGGTGGGACTAGAACTCACCGTCTCCCGGTGATTGGCTCAGTCACCCAGCTAGCAGAATTAGAACTCACCATCTCCTGGCAATTGGCAGAAACGTCACTCTGCCGGCTTCCATGCCTAAGGCAGAATTAGAACTCTGCGTCTCCTGGTTTCTAGACCTGCACCTTGACCACTACACTATAGGGCTGATTGATGGGTTGATGATTGATTGATGGCTTTGGGAAGGCCCTAACACAGCACCATCTCATTGCTTCTGGATTCTTGAAATCCGGCGTACCTTCTCTCATTTGCTCTCCCCACCACCACCTTTCCTTCATCTCCAGGTATGTTCAGAGGTGGCTTAGATGTCCTGGTCAGAGCCCGACTCGCTCTCGGCGACGGCGTCACAATGCAAGTGACCGTCCGGAGCATCGTAGAAACCCCTGTGGATGTCATCTTGGCTTCTGTCGGCTAACCATCATAACCCGTCCAATCCCGAGGTGGTCCCATCCCGAATCCTCTTACGTTCGGCAAGGCGCAACCTGGATCCGCGGCGGTGTATTTCGTTCGTTCGCCGATTCCCTTCGTTGACTGTTGCTGTCTGAAGGAATTTTGGGCACTCCTCTTGCGTTTCCCCCAAGGCCAGGGAAACTCTGGCCTCACCTTCATTCTGGTTATAAATTATTGCCTCCGTGCCGCCAGTGAGATTAAAAAGAGAGGGGGGGTCCTTTTTTTTCTTTCTTTTTTTTTTAAAAGAGCAGTTCCCAAAATGGGTTTTTATTGGCCACCAATAAATGGGCTATTTCAGCACTTCCAGATGTTTCCACTGGTCTGAATAATAAAACGCATTTGGTATATCGGTGTGTTTCAACTTTGAAAGGTCTGGACTTCTAATTCCCATAGCTGGCTGGGGGATTCTGGGAATTGAAGTCCAGACCCCTCAAACTTACTAAATGATGGATCAAAAGCCGCGTTCCCCACCATGAGGAGAGACCTTAGGGCAGGGGTAGGCAACCATGGCTCTTTTATGACTCGTGGACTTCAACTCCCAGAATTCCTGAGGCAGCATGGGGGAACTATGGCCCCCCTCGTGACTTGTGGACTTCAACTTCCAGAATTCCTGAGCCAGCATGGGTCAGCTTGGAAACCTCTCCCTTTTCCCTCAGCATGGCTGGCTCAGGAATTCTGGGAGTTGAAGTCCACGAGTCATAAAAGAGCTGAGGTTGCCTACCCCTGCCCGAAGGTCTGTCCTCATGGTGGGGAACGCGGCTTTTGTTCCATCATTTAGTAAGTTTGAGGGGTCTGGACTTCAATTCCCAGAATCCAGGTTGCCTACCCCTGCCTTAGGGTGTCTTAGCTTAGAACAAAAGCAAGTAATCCTTGACTTACGACAATTCATTTAGTGACCGCAGTGATTCACTTAAGGACCCTGGCAATGAAGGTCGTTAAATGGGGCAAAAACTCACTTAAGAAATGTCTCATTGAGCAGCGGGAATATTCGGCTCGATTGCAGTCGTGAAACCGAGGACTACCTCATACTGGGGTATTTAAAAAGGCAGCATGGAAAATAATTCATCCGTACTCTTAACAATCCAAGGTTATCAATGGGAAGCGAACGCCAGGATCTGTGGGAGTAATAAAAAGTCTTTATGTAACGCATAGCTGGGCTCCAAAATTTACAATTTAAATGGACTGAAAAGGAGATGAGACAACAACGCTCATCAAAGGTGCCGTACAGCTCATTTAGTGACTGTTCAGTTAACAACGGCACAGGAAAATGACGTTATGACCGTTTTTCCACCCTTACGTCCATCCCAGCATCCCCACGTCCCCATGAGGAAGCTTCAGACACTCGGCAACTGATCCCTACTATGACGGTCGCAGTGTCCCGGGGTCACGTCGATCCCCTTTTGCAACCTTCCGACAAGCAAAGTCAACGGGGAAGCCATATTCACTGAACAACCGTGTTACTAATTAAAGGCCTACAGTGATTCACTTAACAACTGTGGTGGGAAAGGTCGTAAAACAGGGCAGAACTCACAAACGTCTCGCTCAGCAACAGAAATTTTGGGGTCAGTTGTGGTCGTTAAGTCGAGACCTACCTGCACTGCCTTAATGTGAAAAAACGGTTTGTAAGTCACTTTTTTTCAGTGGCATTGTAACTTGGAACGGTCACTAAGCGAACTATTTTAAGTACTGTATCAGCCCTGATCCTGCTAGACTATTCATTTCTGCTTGCTCGGTCTATCTCTGGTCTATCTCCCTGCATCTTCCAGAGTCAGGATTATTATTATTATTATTATTTGGGGGGGGGGAGGCAGGCTCCCTGCAAACGACTTCGGGCCCCCTCCCTCCCTATCTGCCCCAATCCATCGGCTGGATTCTGTTAGGTTTACTCCCCAAGGCTAGAGATTGCTTCCAAAGGTTGGTCTGACTGCTGTCCGAAGTTTTCATCAGCTCTTCCCACGGCTCTCCTATTGCTCCAGAGTACAAAATTGTCTTAAGAAGAAAAGAGAGATGGTTTCTGTCCGTCTTCTTTGTGGCTCAGAAGGAGTTGATGAAGTTTAAGTAGGCGTTCAGGAAACCCTGAGGGTCCTCCAGCTGAGGGTAGTGGCTGATGTGATCATCCAGCACTGTCACGGTCGACCTGGGAAGCACCTGCCTGTCAAAAAACAGCAGAGAATAGGTAGAGGAGTGGAGTTGAGTGGAGTGGAAGAGAAGGGAAGAGAGAATAAAGAAGAGAAGAGAATAAAGAATATAGAATAGAATAGAAAATATGGAGTAAAACAGAACAACAGAACAGAATAGAACAGACAATAGAGTTGTCCGAAATGGTAAATTTCCTGCCTGAGCAGGGGGTTGACTAGATGATCTCCGAGGTCCCTTCCAACTTTATTATTACTATGGAATGGAATGGAATAAGAATTAGAATAGAATTAGAAATAGAACAGAATTAGAAATAGGAATAGGAATAGAAAATAAGGAATAGAACGGAACAGAACAACAGCACAGAATAGAATTGAATAGACAATAGAGTTGTCTGAAATGGTAATATTTCCTGCCTGCGCAGGGGGTTGACTAGATGATCTCCGAGGTCCCTTCCAACTTTATTATTATTATGGAATGGAATAAGAATAGAATTAGAAATAGAAATACAATAGAATAGGAATAGGAATAGAAAATATGGAACAGAACAGAGCTGGAAGTGACCTTGGAGGGGTCACTTCAACAGGGAAGGGACTCAGGGCAGAAAACATCTTGCAGCCAATAAGGCTCCACACCCATTTGCACCACTCAGGGGACCCTGAGGACACAGACAAGCCTCCAAGTGGCCTCAACGACCCTCTAAATGAAGGCAAATGACCAGCCGTCTGCAAGGAGTATATAAATCCTTCCCTTCCCCGCCATCCAGTCAGAGCTGAGGAAGCTTCTCAGATGAGAAGCGAAACCTCTTCCAAGGGGGAAAAAAAAAAAGTCCAGTGGCCTCCTGAAGAAAAGCACCTTTGAAAGCAGGAAACTCCAAACCAGGGGTGTCAAACTCGCCATGTCATGTAACGTGTCACAACGCGTCATAACTTTTTTTCCCCGTTGCCACCGATGGGGCGGGCGCGTTTTCGCTACGATGCATTCGGCCCGCAGGCTGGCAGTTTTGACACCCCTGCTTTACACCAGTGTGCAAAGACGTCGTTTCGCTTTGGACCAAGACATAGGACGAAGCCACATTTTTTTGTGGGTGGGTGAGTCCTTGAAATGTGACGGGGGAGACCTTCTGCCCCACCCCCAACCAGCTTACTTATAAAGCCGAAGAAATTCCGGGTGAGGATTGACCGGATCCAGTGGTCCATAAATCAGGTGCACTGGAAGAGAGGAAGAGCGCCACAACATTTGACACGAGGACCCAAATGAGAACAGGTGTCCTAAAAAAATGTCCCACTCTTATGACGCCCGTCGAAGTTCGGTGCTACTCACAGGGAACCGAGGTGGATCGCAGTGCCCCAACCCAGCGGTCTCTATGTTGCTTCCGCTGGTGGATATACTGTAAAAGGCTGCAAAGCAAAAATTTAAGGGGTGATCAATTACAGGATAACGGAGCTGGAAGGGACCTCAGAGGTCTTCTAGCCCAACCCCGTGCTCGAGGGTTTCAACCTTGGCAACTTTTAAGACTTCTGGACTTCCACTCCCAGAATTCCCCAGCCAGCCCTGCAATTTACAACATTTTTTCCCCACAAACCAGTAACTTCTAGTTCCCCCCTCGCCAAAAAAATTCGCTTAATGATACTGATGTTTGCTTAATGACCCCCACAAAAAAAAAAAAAAACCAGAAAAATGGATCCAGTCACGGGATGACCCATTACAGCGGTCACGTCTCGTGAGCCTAATTGGCAGGCTCGTTTTCCAGTTTTGACGTTGCAGTGACATGGGTGCAGGAAGATGGGGCTCCCTCTTTCGCGTTCAATTTCACCCCACTGGGTTCCCTGGAAAGGGTTGAAAGTCACCCTGTAGAGGCAACAAGCAAGGAGGGGACCCTCGTTCATCGCAGGAGGGTGGCGGCCCTTCCGTTTGATCCAAGGAAGCCTTCCAAACGGGCAGGGGAAAGACTGACTACATTCATGTAGCCCAGACATGTCAAACACAAGGCCCGGGGGCCAGATGCGGCCCGCGGTTTCATGTGGCCCACAAAGCCATCCTGGAAACAGTGAGGGAACGGCCCCCACTGCCCTGGCCCTGAGACTCTCCTTCTGCCAGAGACCCTCAGATCGGTCCCACTCCTGCCAGTGGCATAGCGTGGGGAGTGCAGGGAGGGCCGGCCGCACCGGGCGCAACATCTCGGTGGGGCGCGCTCGCACTTGCAGCTTTCTGCCCCTGCCTGGCCCACTCACTCTCTCTCACTGCAGTGCTGGCTATGCGAATCCGAGCCGAGCCGCCGGGTCGCTGCCCACTGTGGAGGGGAGGGGTGCCAGGCATGCGGTGCCTTGCCCCAGGTGCTGACAACCCACGCTACGCCACTGACTCCTGCCCAGGCCCCCATAGGCACCCTTGATGTGAACGATGTAGAGCTGGCCATGCCCACCCAGTAGGCCATACGCACTTTAGCCACACCCACCCAGTAGGCCACGCCCACCAGGCCCCCTGAGGGCAAAGGCAATACTGATGCGGCCCTCAATGAAATTGAGTTTGACACCCCTGGTGTAGCCAGTCAGAAGCTGCTGACAACGGAAGACAATAAGCACTAACAACCTTTCAGCAATGTGAATGAAACTCGGTGAGACTCTATCCTCTCTTTATGATTCTAAGACTTCTTCCTGGAAAAAACTGTCCAAAGCACCCTCCCCGATGAGAGAGGGAAGGGGAATTTCTGCCCCATTCCCTCAGGAAAAGAAAAGCGGCGAACTTATTACTTGGGGGAAACAGAGAAAATCACAAGGTTAATTTGGAATTAATACACATATATGGCTTTGAAGTAAAGGACGCGGTGGCTCAGTGGGTTAGGATGCTGAGCTTGTCGATCAGAAGGTCGGCAGTTTGGCGGGTCGAATCCCGAGTGCTGCGTAACAGAGTGAGCGCTTGTTACTCATCCCAGCTTCTGCCAACCTAGCAGTTCGAAAGCACGTAAAAATGCAAGTAGAAAAGTAGGGACCGCTCCGGTGGGAAGGGAACAGCGTTCCGTGCGCCTTTGGCGTCTAGTCATGCCGGCCACATGACCATGGAGACGTCCTCGGACAAGCGCTGGCTCTTCGGCTTTGAAACGGAGATGAGCACCGGCCCCTAGAGCTGGAAACGACTAGCACGCATGTGCGGGGGAACCTTTACCTTTACAGCTTTGAAATTTGGGGACTAAAAGTGTTTTTGAGACTTTTTTTAAAAAAGCTTGTAATATAAGTTTGGATTTCAAAAGCTGGAAAACGGCAGTAGCGACATCTAGTGGCAAATTACAGCAGTACAATTTGTTATGCATAAAGCACAGGTTGGCAACCCGCAGCTCTGGAGCCTCCTCCTGCGGCTCCCAGCCATCCTCCGCCATTTGCAGAGAGACAGAGAGGCACTTGTGCTTCCCTTCTCTCTCTCTCTCTCTCTTTCTTTCTCTCTCTCTCTCTGTGTTTATGTGAGCTTGTCCAAGAACAGCATGAAGCCAGCTTGCCAGGTGAGCAGAAGATTGGAGAGGTAGAGAGAGAGAGAGGGGGAGAGAGAGAGAGGGAGAGAAAGAGAGAGAGAAAACACATGCACAGCAGCGTCTATTTCTTTTTAATTAAAGTCTTCAATCAAGCTCTCCCCCTTGCGTGCATATGCGCGCATGGGTTTTGCAGCTCCCAGTGGGTTTTTTTCCCCTCTGGGAAATGGGTCCAAGTGACTCTTTGAGTGTTTAAGGTTGCTGACCGCTGGCCTAAAGGAAACTTGATTTGAAGCCCAAATTTAGATAAGACTCTTGCTGTCTGTCTTTGGAAACTTTTACTTTTGAAGAGTGCAGCTGGGAAAAAAAAGGGGGGGGAAATCTTTTGGTCTGCTTATCGGTGTGGCAGGGACAATGAACTATTTTGAAACCGGCCTGCCTGAACTACGAATATACATATTAACTGACTTTCAGAGCTGTGTTGTGGAACCATTTCCCTGCAGGAGAAACACACTTCGTCGCTTGAGATGATGGGATGGTTTGGATCACCAATCTTTGATTGATGAACAATTTTTATTATAAAGACCACCTACAAAGAAAGAAAGGAAATGGATGTCCCGTACTCAGCTTTAAATGGTAAAAAAACCCATCTCTTAACACTTGTCCTCAGAGTCTTCAGTTTGATATACCACCAAGAAGATATGGATGAGGATCAGAAAGAAATTCTCTCCATGTTGAAATCAATACAAGAGACTATTGCAGGGGGTCCTCAAACTTGGCCCTTTGATGACTTGTGGACTTCAACTCCCAGAATTTCTCAAATTCTGGGAGTTGAAGTCCACAAGTCATCAAAGGGCCACGTTTGAAGAACCCCTGGACTATTGCTTTAGCTCGTGATGAGACTAGAAATAATACAAAGGAGACATAACTGGCAGGCTCAATTATGGTCGTAAGTGGAGGACTGCCTGTACTGCATTTGGGGATTTAAGGTCCTACCTGTCCACCACAAGATTGCCATCATTTGTTCGCAGGGCTGTCCACATGTCCCACAATTCGGCCTCTGAAGGCTGGGTGTACGGGCCAAAGACTTCAGCAAGGCTGGAGGGATTCAAGGCAAGATGGATCAGCACCGAAGGATTCACACAGTCAAACACACACACGCCAGTCAATCCTCTTGATGAGCGGTTCTCCCACTCAAATTTTAGGACTCTAGGGAAGATTATTTGAGGACCCCGATTCTACAACGTTTCTCAAACCTAAAACACTTGGAAGACGTGGACTCAACTCCCAGAATTCCCCAGCCAGCATGCTTTAAGATGGGTGGACTTCAATTCCCAGAATTCCCCAGCTGGCTTATTTTAAGATGGCTGGACTTCAGCTCCCCAAATTGCCCAGCCAGCATGCTTTAAGATGAGTGGACTTCAGGTCCCAGAATTCCCCAGCTGGCTGGCTTTAAGATGGCTGGACCTCACCTCCCAGAATTCTCTAGCCAGTATGCTTTAAGATAAATGGACTTCACCTGCCAGAATTCCCCAGCTGGCTTGCTTTAAGACAAATGGACTTCAACTCCCAGAATTCTCCAGCCAGTTGGCTTTAAGATGGGTGGACCTCAATTCCCAGAATTCCCCAGCTGGCTTGGGAATTCAGGGATTTGAAGTCCACCTCTCTTCCGAGTTTTTCCAATTTGAGAAACGCTGTTCTGAAAGGGCCCAAACCTAAAGTGTTTAAAATGCAAAACTCACCTTTTGGCGAAGAAAAAATAGTTCATTAGTCGAGTGAGAATGGGCGACAGCAGAGCGCCATCTTTGAGAATCTGAAGAGGAAGAAGAAAAAAGGAAAACCTTTTTCCGGTAGGATACTTGAAATAGTTTGCATGGTGGGGGGGGCGAGGAGGAGGAGGAGGAGGAGGAGGAGGAAGAAGAAGAAAGAAAGTTTTACACCAGCAAAATTGAAGCAAAGCACAGCAGGATTAGGAAACTTCGGCTCTTTTATGACTTGTGGACTTCAACTCCCAGAATTCCTCAGCCAGCATGGGGGAACTATGGCCCCTTCATGACTTGAGGACTTCAACTCCCAGAATTCCTGAGCCAGCATGGGGGAACTATGGCCCCCTCATGACTCGTGGACTTCGACTCCCAGAATTCCTGAGCCAGCATGGGAGAACTATGGCCCCTTCATGACTCGTGGACTTTGACTCCCAGAATTCCTGAGCCAGCATGGGAGAACTATGGCCCCTTCATGACTCGTGGACTTCAACTCCTAGAATTCCTGAGCCAGCATGGGGGAACTTTGGCCCCTTCATGACTCGTGGACTTCAATTCCCAGAATTCCTGAGCCAGCATGGGGGAACTATGGCCCCTTCATGACTTGAGGACTTCAACTCCCAGAATTCCTGAGACAGCATGAGGGAACTATGGCCCCCTCATGACTCGTGGACTTCAACTCCCAGAAGTCCTGAGCCAGCACGGGGGAAGTATGGCCCCTTCATGACTGGTGGACTTCAACCCCCAGAATTCCTGAGCCAGCATGGCTCAGCTTGGAAACCTCTCCATTTCTCCTCAGCCCGGCTGACTCAGGAACTCTGGGAGTTGAAGTCCACGAGTCATAAAAGAGCCATGTTTGCCTACCTCTGGGCTAGCTGAAAAAAAATTTGCTTTCCAAATTTAAGATCCCTATTGCAGTGCAAATGAAGATCCTTTCATCTGGCTCCAGGTTGCGGTGTGATTTCCGCAAGAGGTCCAGGATCTCCAAATATCAAAGAGAACGATCATGAAGCAGAGGCTTTCCTGGTGAGACCGGTTCAGTTCAGAAGGAAAGAGTATGCAGATAGTTCTCAGCTTAACGACCACAATTGAGGGCCAAATTTCTGCTGCTAAGCAAGACACTTGCAAAGTGAGTTTTGCCCTATTTGACGACGGCCGTTAAGCGAACCAATGCAACCCTTGAGTAAATTTGGCTTCCCTTCGGCTTGTCTGAGCTCTTTGTGTGGTAGTGAAGTCCAGGACTACCTGGATTAAATAAATTTAACCAATTAATCTTTTAAGAAGCAGCCTTGGTGTGAAAGAAGAGATCGGGGAGCATATTCAGAAAGTGAAAAATTAGCTTGCCAACTCCTATTGCAACTTTAATTTCTTTCTTCCTACGCAGAGTCTCTCCTTCTAGGTGTTTCTACTTAATCTGCTTTTTTTAAAAAAAATAAAATAAAATAAAATAAAACCCTGCTGTTGCAAGGAACGGACTTTGCTGCCAGAGCTTAAGCAGACATAACACAGACGGAATATTTATTTCTTGGCTTACGGGATGATTCAAAAAAAAAAAAAAAAGAAGAGCGAAAAATGATCTCCGACCTAGCCCAGTTTTCCAGAAGATTCTTCAACTTAAACGTGCCATTTTTTTTCCCTGCAAGAACAAATTACCTTCTGGATGAACCTGGGATAATGGACTTCTGGAAAGATGCCTGAAAAAAAAAAATTTAAGACGGGTGGAAGTCAGATATTTGTTCCTACGGTTTTCCATGTGTCACGAACGCAATTTTTTACCCAGGGGGTTAATGCTGAGATCAAATGTGCCAAGAGACTTGGCCAAAACAGGTGAGTGATCAACGGGCATCTCCTAGGTTTTAAATCGCATCGAATCCTAAAGCTGGAAGGGACCTCAGAGGTCTTCTAGTCCAACCCCCAAAGCAGGAGAACTTATACCATCCTGGACAAATGGCTTTTGATTCAGGAGAGAGGATTCGGAATGGAGATGGAAGGGACCTTGGAGATCTTCTAGTCTAACCCCCTGGTTCAAGCAGGAGACCCTCTCCCCATTTCGGACAAAGGGCTGTCCAATCTCTTCTTGAAATCCTCCAGTGATGGAGTACCCACAACTTCTGGAGGCAACTTCTGCCCCACCGATTAATAGAGTTGTACAATGCTAATATGTAACAGAAACGTCACAAAATCCTAGGGATGGAAGGGACCTTAGAGGTCTTCTAATCCAACCCCCCCTGCTCAAGCTGGAGGCCCTATAAGATTTCGGGAAATTTGACTCTTCAATTTCCTCTTAAAAACCTCCAGCGATGGAGCACCCACAACTTCTGGAGGCCAGTCATTCCACTGGTTAATTGTTCTCACTGCCAGGAAATTTATTCTTATTTCTAGGTTGCTTCTCTCCTTCCTTATCTTCAAAACCTCCAGCAATGCAGCACCCACAACTCAACGAGGCAAACCATTGATTTTCCCCACGGATTCCCTTCTTACGTCCCGAGTTAACTTTTCAACAGGACTTCTCCCACCAATGACTTACCTCCATTCGACAGACACAGGCTGTTGATCAGGATGCATCCCGTTTTATTGTGTTCGTACCTGAAAACAGGGGAAAGCGGAGTAAAGTACAGCGAAACGTAACTCAGTTCAAGAGGTGTTTTTTTTTAGAAACCGCTTTTGCAATTTGGAGGAGGGCTTCTGGCAAGGCTGTGTGGCGGTATACCAAGCTCTCCAGCTCTGCGGCGGCGCAATTTGTGACATCTGCGTGGGTTCGGGACTCCAGCAAGCGGCGAGGCAGGACCGCATCCGCTTGTGAGAGAAGCGGGGACTTGGCAGGGTAGGGGAGAGGTGGTCCGGGCACTTGTCTGCCTGACTGGACAAAAGCTCTGGCACTCAAGGCTGTGGCACAAAGCCTGGGCCCTTTGGGGCTCTCAGGGCGTAGCGCCAAAGTAGCGTGTTGCAGCCTCTCTGTGGTTGTTGGCGCTGCGATGCTGCAACCTATGTAACTTTGAGACCCGCTCATAAGTACTTTTGGCGAGGATGTCGTAACTTCGAACGTTTGCTAAGGGAACGTTCGTAACTCGAGGACTACCCGTAGAGCAATTTGCTTAACAACCGGGGCAGAAAAACAGCCGTCAAGTTGGGCACGACTCTGCTCCCAGTTGTGGCCGTGTACAGCGAGGACTTCCGGTCGTTTGCCGAGAAACGCCTAAATCCAAACGGGGAGTTTCCGCCCACCTGTACAGCAGTTCTTGCGCCACGGTGTCTCCATAGTCGTGAGAAAGGAGGTTGATCCGTTGGTTCAGAAGTCCCAGGTGGCGCAACAGGCCTTCCACAACGCTGGCTTGTTCGAAGATGGAGTATGCATGAGGCCGCTGTTTGCAGTGTGAGAAAGAGAGAGGTGAGCACCGAATTCGAATCAAGCCCTTCAGCGCCAAATGTCTACCTGAGCCCGACTTTTCAGGTTACGACCGAGCCAACTGCAGATCTACTGCAGGTGAAGCAGACATGGGCCGGGTCAAGTTGGAAGCAGTGACCACACCGAGGCTCCACACTTTGTGCGTAAAGCGTTGTAAAGGGCTATTAACACTTCCCGTGTCCTTGATTCTACCCCTCCGTTAATGCTAATGACATTGTTCGGAAAAAGGAAGTTAAGGAAGAAACCACCCAGCCTCCTTCAAAACGAACTCACAGGTTTATCGCTGAAGCCAAACCCCACAAAATCCAGCGCAATTACGCGATGGAATCGCTGTGTGAGCGCTTCCCAAATCTGCAGATGAGGCAAGAAAAGAGGATGGTTGCCGTGAGTTCCTACGATTGCAAGCCAGCCTCCCCACCGTCACCATGTCCGTTACCTCCTCACCTTGTACCAGTCGTAACTCGAGGTCGGAAAGCCGTGCAAGAGGACCACAATGTCCGAACTCCCGACGGCGCCGGGGGAATCTTAAGGGCAGAGAGGGAACAACCGCTCAGAGGTTCGGCTTTGCCAAAATTTTATTATTATTCTTAGCAGATGAGCAAAAAGGAGAGCATCCTCCGGAAGGTTGAATATGCCTGCATGAGGCCTCGTGTGCATGTCAGAACAGGTCGAGCTTTCCAACATTGGGGGACACCATCGATCGACGTCCCGCTCCTGGCATGATGCTCTTAAATTTGCAAAAAAGGAAGCCAGGCCCCTTCTGTTTAAAAGAACCATTTGAATTCTGGGCGAGTTCCCTCCCAAGGCTATCGCTGGATAACTAGCCAGACATTAAGCCACAAACTAGCCTTGACTAGCTAACATTTACCACCTTTATAAGATGCCACTTTGCTTTTGCCTCAAGCCCTTAAGTCACTCCGTATCGTAACATTTCAAGAACCACCTTTTTCTAAACAACCAAAATAATAATAATAATAATAATAATAATGTGGAAAAAGTTGTCGAGAATGAGAGAGTAAAGATCTCGTGGGACTTCCGAATATAGACAGATCACCATTTGGAACGCAACACGCCAGATATCGCAGTCGTAGAGAACCGAAGTGTACAGCTGATTGATATGGCTATACCAGGAGATGCCAGAGTCGAAGAAAAAGAATGGAAAAAATTACAAAATACTGCGATCTGGCCATCGAAACTGCGTGATTATGGATGAAACGCGTAACAGGGATACCCATTGTCATTGGGACACTGGGAACTACGTCCAAAAACTTTGCAAAACACATCAAGAAATTGCAGCTTCCTGCAATAACTCCAGCAAAGCTACAAAAAAAACTGCACTACTCATAACGTCTTACATTTTAAGGAGATACCTGGTTGATACCTAGGATGCTGGCAGCAACCTGTGTCAACCATTAGTGCCAGTCAGTTTGAGTGTTCAGTTGACTGAGGTTCATGTTTTATGAATAAAGTAATGCTACTTTCAATTTAACTCGGCTCAGAAAACCGATTAAAGCAGCTGCCTCAGTTTTAGGGCTGTGCAACTGCAGAAACCTTGCTGGAAATGTAGACAGCCACTTTAAGCAGATGCCAGCGAGTTAGATTCTGACGTCTTTTGAAACTCTCTTCTGGATGAAACTGGCATCTCCACTTAATTACAAGTGGCCCTCGACTTACAATCCTTCGCTTAGTGACTGCTCAAAGTTACAACGGCACTGGAAAAAAGTGATTTGTGACCGTTTTTCCACCCTGACGACCGTTGCAGCACCCCCAACAGTCACCGTGATCAAAATTCAGGCACTTGGCAAACAGCAATGTCCCGAGGGGGGGGGGGGAATCATATGACCCCCCCCTTTTGCGTCCTTCTAACGAGCAAAGTCAACGGGGAAGCCAGATTCACTTAACAACCTTGTGGCTAACTGAACAACCGCAGCAATTCGCTTAAGGACCGTGGGAAGTAAGGTCGTCAAATGGGGCAAAACTCACTTAACCACCGTCTGGCTTAGCAACTGTGGTCGTTAAGCCGAGGACCACCTGTAGAGCAAATGGCAAAAGGCTCGGCTATCGAAGGAAAGGTATCTACTACGCAACCTCTGAAAAAGATATCCTGGGTCTTGTAGGTGAAGAAGCTCCCGGAGGAGTGCCAGGAACGCAGAGCGGGAGACAGCTTCGGAGGCGGGATGTGCAGGTAAACAGCAAGCAGGGGCAGCATCAGCAGGCTGACTTGGATCCACCACTCCTTCATTCTGGCAGGGGAGAAAGGGAGGACAGAAAAAATGAAAATGAAAGAAAGCAGCAGCCCTGTGTAGGATCAAGGAGGGCAAAAAGTGGGGGCAGAGTCAAAAGAGGAATCAGCCTAGAATCCCTACATCCGGGGTCTTCAAACGTGGCCCATTTATGTCTTGTGGACTTCAACTCCCAGAATTCCTCAGCCAGCGTCCCTTCATATATAAAGGGACGCGGTGGCTCAGTGGGTTAAGACGCTGAGCTTGTCGATCAGAAGGTCGGCAGTTTGGCGGGTCGAATCCTGAGTGCTGTGTAACAGAGTGAGCGCCTGTTACTCGTCCCAGCTTCTGCCAACCTAGCAGTTCGAAAGCACGTAAAAATGCAAGTAGAAAAATAGGGACCGCTCCGGTGGGAAGGTAACAGCGCTCCATGCGCCTTTGGCGTCTAGTCATGCCGGCCACATGACCACGGAGACGTCCTCGGACAAGCGCACTCTAGCCACGCCCACCCAGGCCACACCCACCCGGCCCCCTGAGGACAACCGCAATGCTGATGCGGCCCTCAGTGAAATTGAGTTTGACACCCCTGCTCTATTCCATCCATCTACTTACTCTATCCATCTATCTATTCCAGGGGTCTTCGAACTTGGCCCTTTTACGACTTGTGGACTTCAACTCCCAGAATTCCTCAGCCAGGTACGCTGGCTGTGGAATTCTGGGAGCTGAAGTCCACAACTTCAAACCTGGCCCTTTTACGACTCGTGGACTTCAGCTCCCAGAATTCCTCAGCCAGTGTGCCTGGCTGAAAGGGTCATGAAAGGGCCAAGTTTGAAGACCCCCCTCCCCTACGTGGTTACAAGCCAACCAAGTCCCAACTCCCCTTGAATTCCGCTGATTTGTATCGACCTCCAAGCAGGTACTGACTGTTACTTGAGGATATTCCTGTGCATGGGCCCTGTAGCAATAAATCAATTTAATTGGACCTTCGCTTGTGGACCGGGTCTCTTGCACCTGCCACTGCCGACCAATTGGAAACGCCAAAAGTGGGAGGGAGAGGGACTTCTGACTTCCCGCCAGCTTCCCCATTGACTCTGCTTGCAGGAAGCTGGCAGGGAGTGTCAGAAATCACCTCCTCCTCGTCGGACTTGTGGAACTACCTGCCACTGGCTGGAAGGGAGGAGGCATGGAGCTGTGAAGGAAAATTGAACTCCCATTTACCCATCCCGGGGTGTTCCCCAAAAGCCCCCCCCCCTCCCTCCAGGGAGGAAGAGGGCTTACCTGCCGACTGCTAGCATCCCCCAGCCGGCCTTACCTCACCTGCAGGCATCCTGGTCCCTTGAATTCCACTAACCCTTACCTAAACACTTAGCAGGTGCCAACAGTTAGTTGCAAAGCTTCCTGTGCAGACTTTCGGCAATAAACCATCTTAATTGGATCTTTACCTGCGAACTTGGTCTTTTGCACCTGACGCACGCCAGGATACAAGCATAGGGGGTTTCCATCCTCAAAACCAACAGCCAAAAATGCTCTCTTTTTTTTGGGTGGGGACAAATGTTGACTCCTTCCATACTGAAACTTTTGCAAGGAAACAAGCTTTGGAGATTGGGACTCCCCCATCTCCATTTTGCCCAGCGCTAATCCCAGCATGGTGGCTCAGTGGGTTAGGACGCTGAGCTTGTCGATCAGAAGATCGGCAGTTTGGCAGGTCGAATCCCGAGTGCCGCGTAGCAGAATGAACGCTTGTTACTCGTCCCAGCTTCTGCCAACTTAGCAGTTCGAAAGCACGTAAAAATGCAAGTAGAAAAATAGGGACCGCTCCGGTGGGAAGGGAACAGCGTTCCGTGCCCCTTTGGCGTCTAGTCATGCCGGCCACATGACCACAGAGACGTCCTCGGACAAGCGCCGGCTCTTCGGCTTTGAAACGGAGATGAGCACCGGCCCCTAGAGTCGGAAACGACTAGCACGCCTGTGCGGGGGAACCTTTACCTTTACCTAATCCTTTCAGGCCTGCAGGGACTACAGCTCCCATCATCCCCAGACGGGATTGGAATCCACCAAACTCCACGAAAGGCACCAATAGGCTGTTTTTGAGTTCTGGAACATCATCCACCCCTCCTCCCTTCTTCTTCCTTTTTTTTTTTTTTTTTTAAATTAAGCACTCCCCTAAGAAATAATAAATCTTTTCCTGGATATTTCATGTGTGCAAACCGACATTCCAGCAAACCCCGTTTTCCCAGTGACTAGGAGTGAAGCCCAGTGAGGGGTCCTTGATGCTCTCTGAGCTGGGTGGTTTCCCTGCAGACATTTCATGACCCAACTAGGGAACATCCTCAGTGATGGAAGGGAGGAGGAAGAGGAAGAGGACTGTGGGGTCCTTGGTGCCTTCTGAGCTTGGCGGTTTCCTTGCAGACGTTTCCTGACCCAACTAGGG
>JAKJMR010019932.1:0-20903 GCA_024449315.1 Daboia siamensis
CTCCTCCTCCTCCTCCTCCTCCTCCTCCTCCTCCTCCTCCTCCTCCTCCTCCTCCTCCTCCTTCCTGCAACCCCCATTCCCATCTAGCCCTGATGACGTTACTTAACCAGGCAATGAAACATCTGCAAGGAAACCACCCAGCTCAGAGAGCACCAAGGACCCCTCATTTCAACCCTGAGCTGCAAATATTCTCCTTATTGGTTCCCCCTTGGCTGTTTGAGAGAGCCACCCACCCACCTGCACCTTGTTTGTAAAAGTCACGCTGCTACCCAGGCCAGGCTCTGGAGCCAAGGCAAACTTGGAGTCCCCACCAGGCGCCTTTCTTTCTTTCAGTTTGATTGCACCAACACCCTCAACGACCAGCTCCTGGAAAAAGTGACGGTTCAGATGGAGCCTTCGGAAGCCTACGAAGTCCTCCGTTGCCTCCCGGCTCCTAGCCTTTCCTACAACCAGCCGGGCATGTGCTACACCCTGGTGCAACTGCCCCTGGATGACCCTACTGCAGGTACCGCCAGGGGAGCCTTTCTCTTCCAGATGTTCTTCTAGATGCGCATCCCTTCCCCCGTGTGGGGGGGTCTGCCTCTGCCTTGAGGCTCCGATTCCCCCTCCATTCCTCTCTCTGTGTCAGCTTTCTTGGCCAGTTTTCAGAAACGCACTAGAATTCCCAGTCGCCCACCTAGCTCAGTAGCCCAAAGAGTGAATCTAGTTTAACGGACTCTCCCAACACAGCCACACAGTGTTTTGGGCAACGCAGGTAAAAGAGTAGCAGCTCTTTTGCCGCCTGGTTTGCAGCACGTGGAGAGCATTTGTTAAGCCCGTTTTGGTGAGCTCCTGCTTTCCCGGAATGTGTGAACTGAGAAAATGGATTGCTTCGGTTAATAAGAGTCAGTTTGCTCTAGTGGTTAAGGCACCAGGGTAGAATCCTGGAGACATTGAGTTCTAGTCCTGCCTTAGGCATGAAAGTTGGCTGGGTGACTTTGGGCCAATCACCAGGAAACAGTGAGTTCTAGTCCCGCTTTAGGCATGGAAGCTTGCTCGGGTGACTCTGGGCCAATCACCAGGAGACGGTGAGTTCTAGTCCCGCCTTAGGCATGAAAACTGGCTGGGTGACTTTGGGCCAATCACCAGGTGATTGAGAGTTCTGGTCCCGCCTTAGGCATGAAAACCGGCTGGGTGACTTTGGTTCAATCACCAGGAGAGGGTGAGTTCTAGTCCAGCCTCAGACATGGAAGCTGGCTGGGTGACTTTGGGCCAAAGTAGTGGTCCATGTGCCAGGGCTTGGGGACCCCGGGTTAACCAACTCTCTCCTTTGCATCTTCTCTCTCTGTCCCCCCCTAGTGGCCTGCACGTTTAGCTGCACCATGAAGTTCACAGTTCGAGACTGCAACCCCAACACTGGCGTGCCAGAGGATGATGGTTACGATGACGAATACGTGGTAAAGTCCAGCGAGTTTGTGGTCAGCTGGGGCAGGGTTTTGATTGGACAATTGCAAGACAATAGACAATTGACTATTTTACATTCCCCCAACAGACCCTGAGACACAGCAAGCGGTCATCAATGGGGACCGTTTGCCAAGCATTCGGATTTGAATCACGTGGACATAAAGATGCTGCAAAGGTCGTAACGGTGAAAAACGGTCGTTAAGTAAATATTTTTCAGTGCCGCTGTAACTTTGAACAGTCACTAAATGAACTGTTGTAAGCCAAGGACTGCCTGTATTCCAAAGCATATCACACATGATGGTATACAGGTAGACCTCAAGTTACAGCCGTTCATTTAGTGACCGTTTGAAGTTACAACACTCTTGAAAAAAGGGACTCATGACCATTTTTCACCCTTAATGACCGTCACAGCATCCCGAGGGCAGAGGTAGGCAACCTTGGCTCTTTTATGACTTGCAGACTTCAACTCCCAGAATTCCTGAGCCAGCATGGGGGAACTATGGCCCCCTCATGACTGGTGGACTTCAACTCCCAGAATTCCTCAGTCAGCATGGGGGAACTATGGCCACTTCATGACTCATGGACTTCAACTCCCAGAATTCCTGAGACAGCATGGCTTAGTATGGAAACCTCTCCCTTTCCACTTAGCGTGGCTGGTGCAGGAATTCTGGGAGTTGAAGTGCACAAGTCACAAAAGAGCCAAGGTTGCCTACCCCTGCCATAGGGTCACATGATCAAAATTCGGACTCTTGGCAAATGATATGTACTTATGACAGGTTCAGCGTCCCAGGATCACGGGATCCCCTTTTGCGACCTTCTGATCTGCAAAGTCAGTGGGGGGGGGGGAAGCTGGATTCACTAAACAACCACGTTACTAAGTTAACCCTGGCAGCGATTCACTTAACAACCGTGGCAAGAAAGTTCATAAAATGGGGCAAAACTCAATTAATAACAGTCTTGTTCACCAACGGAAATTTTGGCCTCAGTGAGTCGAGAAGACCTTCCCCAATGCACAGTCTTTTTCAGCAACTGGAATTTTGGCCTCAGTTGTGGACATAAATCGAGAACACACACACACACTGCTTTTTGTGCTTCCCTTCCACAGCTGGAGGACTTGGAGCTGGCTCTCTCCGACCACATCCAGAGGATCCTGAAGCCCAGCTTCGCAGCAGCCTGGGAGGAGGTGGGCGATGACTACGAGAAAGAGGAGACTTTCGCACTCAGCACCATTAAAAGCCTGGAGGGTGAGAGTTTCTGTTTTAAAGCAGCAATGGGTTTGGGGAAAGACCCTCCCAGCCAAATGGGCACTTTCCACCATCTTTAAAAACATGCCAGGATTCTTGGTTGTCTTGGAGGGCAGCCTAAAGCTAGGGAATTCTGGGAGGTGAAATCCACCCATCTTAAAGCAGGCCAGCTGGGGAATTCTGGGAGTTGCAAGTCCACCCATCTTAAAGCAGGCCAGCTGGGGAATTCTGGGGGTTGAAGTCCACCCATCTTAAAGCAGGCCGGCTGGGGAATTCTGGGGGTTGAAGTCCACCCATCTTAAAGCAGGCTGGCTGGGGAATTCTGGGAGTCCATGCACCCATGGGGACCAGACGATGGAACTTCAAATCTGGGTCATTTACATACCTTTGCGGGGGAGGGGACTCTTTCGTGACCTTATTGGGTTTACATTTATATTTGATTATTTTTTATGCTGTAAGCCACCCAGAGTCAATCTGAAGCGAGATGGGCGGCAAATAAATTTAATAAATAAGTAAGCTTTGAACGGTCAATCTGTAGTCCTCGGCTTACGACTGCTTGCTTGATGATTGTTCAAAGTTTATTAATTGATTAAAGAACAGAAGCAACCTAGAACGAAGAAGAAATTCCCTGACAGTGAGGACAATTAACCAGCGGAACAGCTGGCCACCAGAAGTTCTGGGTGCTCCATCCCTGGAGGATTTTAAGTAGAGACTGGACAGCCATTTGTCTGAAATGCTATAAGGTCTCCTGCCTGAGAAGGGGGCTGGACTAGAAGACCTCCAAGGTCCCTTCCGACTCCGTTATCCTATTCTCAAGGAAGTCCAAGGTGTTCTTTGCAGCTCATGGCAAGGAAAAAGGGGCGTCTTCACCAGCCAATGCAATGGACACCCCCCCACCCCACTTTACTTCTCAGGGGCTGCTTGGTAAACTCTCCAAAACCTCTGAATCCCTGTGTCTCGAACTCTGGACCAGTGGCAAGACTGACCACCTCTCTTTTCGAAACCCGCCCCCAATGCAGAAGCTGTGAACAACATTGTGAAGTTCCTCGGCATGCAGCCTTGCGAGAGATCGGATAAAGTGCCAGAGAACAAGAATTCCCACACCCTGTACCTGGCAGGTAATTGGGGGGTTCAGGATACTAAAGCTCCCTGCAGTTACGGTTGGGTTCCTCCTTCTGTCTCTCATCTCTTTCTCATTCTTTCTTTCTCATCTCTTTCTCATCTTTCTCCTTTTTCATCTCTTTCTCATCCTTTTCTCATCTTTCTCCTCTCTCTCCTCTCCCCTTTTTCTCATCTCCTTTTTCTCTCCTCTCCTCTCTTTCTCATCTTTCTCTTTTCTCTCCTCTCATCTTTCTTTCTCTCATCTTTCTCTCATCTCCTTTCTCTCGTCTCTCATTCTCATCTTTCTCCTCTCATCCTTCTCATCTCTCTCTCTCTCATCTCTCCTCTCATCTCTCATCTTTTCTTTCTCATCTCTCTCATTTTTCTCTCCTCTCCTCTTTCTCCTTCTTTCTCATCATTCTCCTCTCCTCTCTCATTCTCATCTTTCTCATCTCTTTCATCTCATCTCTCACTTTCTCTCTCATCTCTTTCTTTTTCTCATCTCTCTCTCTCTCTCTCTCTCTTTCACACACACACACACCCCTACCTACTTTTGGTTCAGGAAGAAGGTGCCCAGATCCACCTTTGATGAATTTGGGGGCTTAAAACTGAAGATACCCGTTGCTCACCCCCTTGGGGATTACACCCACCATGAAGATTTTGTCGGATTGGGTCCGGTTTAGGCTGGTGCGTTGTTCTGCCGACACTTGAAGGAGCAGGATGGAAGGAACTCGGCATTCGAATGGGTTTTAATTTCACACCCGGGCTCTATAAAATCAAGTGACGGGAGCTCCTCTAATATAAACAATATTTTAGTTTTCTCCTGTTCTTTTTTTCGGTGGAGAGGAAAGCTTACCACGTTTTTCTCAAGGAGTTCTTAGAACGTCGTCATCTGTTAAAAAGCACCTCCCCCTCCCTCCGCTAAGCAATTATAGGCAAATAAGTATTTTGTAATTTTTTTAGATTTATTTTTTTTTTAAAAAAAAGTCTCAGCTTTATTGCTTCGTTAAGTAATTCAAGGTAAAAATATCTTAATACTTCTTCCTCCTACTCCCTTTTCCCCGTAACAACCACCCTGCGAGGTGGGTTGGGCTGAGAGACAGGGACTGGCCCAGTCACCCGGCTGGCTTTCATGGCTGAGGCAGGACTAGAACTCACCGTCTCCCGGGGATTGGCCCAAAGTCACCCAGCCAGCTTTCATGCCTAAGGTGGGACTAGAACTCACCGTCTCCCGGTGATTGGCTCAGTCACCCAGCTAGCAGAATTAGAACTCACCATCTCCTGGCAATTGGCAGAAACGTCACTCTGCCGGCTTCCATGCCTAAGGCAGAATTAGAACTCTGCGTCTCCTGGTTTCTAGACCTGCACCTTGACCACTACACTATAGGGCTGATTGATGGGTTGATGATTGATTGATGGCTTTGGGAAGGCCCTAACACAGCACCATCTCATTGCTTCTGGATTCTTGAAATCCGGCGTACCTTCTCTCATTTGCTCTCCCCACCACCACCTTTCCTTCATCTCCAGGTATGTTCAGAGGTGGCTTAGATGTCCTGGTCAGAGCCCGACTCGCTCTCGGCGACGGCGTCACAATGCAAGTGACCGTCCGGAGCATCGTAGAAACCCCTGTGGATGTCATCTTGGCTTCTGTCGGCTAACCATCATAACCCGTCCAATCCCGAGGTGGTCCCATCCCGAATCCTCTTACGTTCGGCAAGGCGCAACCTGGATCCGCGGCGGTGTATTTCGTTCGTTCGCCGATTCCCTTCGTTGACTGTTGCTGTCTGAAGGAATTTTGGGCACTCCTCTTGCGTTTCCCCCAAGGCCAGGGAAACTCTGGCCTCACCTTCATTCTGGTTATAAATTATTGCCTCCGTGCCGCCAGTGAGATTAAAAAGAGAGGGGGGGTCCTTTTTTTTCTTTCTTTTTTTTTTAAAAGAGCAGTTCCCAAAATGGGTTTTTATTGGCCACCAATAAATGGGCTATTTCAGCACTTCCAGATGTTTCCACTGGTCTGAATAATAAAACGCATTTGGTATATCGGTGTGTTTCAACTTTGAAAGGTCTGGACTTCTAATTCCCATAGCTGGCTGGGGGATTCTGGGAATTGAAGTCCAGACCCCTCAAACTTACTAAATGATGGATCAAAAGCCGCGTTCCCCACCATGAGGAGAGACCTTAGGGCAGGGGTAGGCAACCATGGCTCTTTTATGACTCGTGGACTTCAACTCCCAGAATTCCTGAGGCAGCATGGGGGAACTATGGCCCCCCTCGTGACTTGTGGACTTCAACTTCCAGAATTCCTGAGCCAGCATGGGTCAGCTTGGAAACCTCTCCCTTTCCCCTCAGCATGGCTGGCTCAGGAATTCTGGGAGTTGAAGTCCACGAGTCATAAAAGAGCCGAGGTTGCCTACCCCTGCCCGAAGGTCTGTCCTCATGGTGGGGAACGCGGCTTTTGTTCCATCATTTAGTAAGTTTGAGGGGTCTGGACTTCAATTCCCAGAATCCAGGTTGCCTACCCCTGCCTTAGGGTGTCTTAGCTTAGAACAAAAGCAAGTAATCCTTGACTTACGACAATTCATTTAGTGACCGCAGTGATTCACTTAAGGACCCTGGCAATGAAGGTCGTAAAATGGGGCAAAAACTCACTTAAGAAATGTCTCATTGAGCAGCGGGAATATTCGGCTCGATTGCAGTCGTGAAACCGAGGACTACCTCATACTGGGGTATTTAAAAAGGCAGCATGGAAAATAATTCATCCGTACTCTTAACAATCCAAGGTTATCAATGGGAAGCGAACGCCAGGATCTGTGGGAGTAATAAAAAGTCTTTATGTAACGCATAGCTGGGCTCCAAAATTTACAATTTAAATGGACTGAAAAGGAGATGAGACAACAACGCTCATCAAAGGTGCCGTACAGCTCATTTAGTGACTGTTCAGTTAACAACGGCACAGGAAAATGACGTTATGACCGTTTTTCCACCCTTACGTCCATCCCAGCATCCCCACGTCCCCATGAGGAAGCTTCAGACACTCGGCAACTGATCCCTACTATGACGGTCGCAGTGTCCCGGGGTCACGTCGATCCCCTTTTGCAACCTTCCGACAAGCAAAGTCAACGGGGAAGCCATATTCACTGAACAACCGTGTTACTAATTAAAGGCCTACAGTGATTCACTTAACAACTGTGGTGGGAAAGGTCGTAAAACAGGGCAGAACTCACAAACGTCTCGCTCAGCAACAGAAATTTTGGGGTCAGTTGTGGTCGTTAAGTCGAGACCTACCTGCACTGCCTTAATGTGAAAAAACGGTTTGTAAGTCACTTTTTTTCAGTGGCATTGTAACTTGGAACGGTCACTAAGCGAACTATTTTAAGTACTGTATCAGCCCTGATCCTGCTAGACTATTCATTTCTGCTTGCTCGGTCTATCTCTGGTCTATCTCCCTGCATCTTCCAGAGTCAGGATTATTATTATTATTATTATTTGGGGGGGGGGAGGCAGGCTCCCTGCAAACGACTTCGGGCCCCCTCCCTCCCTATCTGCCCCAATCCATCGGCTGGATTCTGTTAGGTTTACTCCCCAAGGCTAGAGATTGCTTCCAAAGGTTGGTCTGACTGCTGTCCGAAGTTTTCATCAGCTCTTCCCACGGCTCTCCTATTGCTCCAGAGTACAAAATTGTCTTAAGAAGAAAAGAGAGATGGTTTCTGTCCGTCTTCTTTGTGGCTCAGAAGGAGTTGATGAAGTTTAAGTAGGCGTTCAGGAAACCCTGAGGGTCCTCCAGCTGAGGGTAGTGGCTGATGTGATCATCCAGCACTGTCACGGTCGACCTGGGAAGCACCTGCCTGTCAAAAAACAGCAGAGAATAGGTAGAGGAGTGGAGTTGAGTGGAGTGGAAGAGAAGGGAAGAGAGAATAAAGAAGAGAAGAGAATAAAGAATATAGAATAGAATAGAAAATATGGAGTAAAACAGAACAACAGAACAGAATAGAACAGACAATAGAGTTGTCCGAAATGGTAAATTTCCTGCCTGAGCAGGGGGTTGACTAGATGATCTCCGAGGTCCCTTCCAACTTTATTATTACTATGGAATGGAATGGAATAAGAATTAGAATAGAATTAGAAATAGAACAGAATTAGAAATAGGAATAGGAATAGAAAATAAGGAATAGAACGGAACAGAACAACAGCACAGAATAGAATTGAATAGACAATAGAGTTGTCTGAAATGGTAATATTTCCTGCCTGCGCAGGGGGTTGACTAGATGATCTCCGAGGTCCCTTCCAACTTTATTATTATTATGGAATGGAATAAGAATAGAATTAGAAATAGAAATACAATAGAATAGGAATAGGAATAGAAAATATGGAACAGAACAGAGCTGGAAGTGACCTTGGAGGGGTCACTTCAACAGGGAAGGGACTCAGGGCAGAAAACATCTTGCAGCCAATAAGGCTCCACACCCATTTGCACCACTCAGGGGACCCTGAGGACACAGACAAGCCTCCAAGTGGCCTCAACGACCCTCTAAATGAAGGCAAATGACCAGCCGTCTGCAAGGAGTATATAAATCCTTCCCTTCCCCGCCATCCAGTCAGAGCTGAGGAAGCTTCTCAGATGAGAAGCGAAACCTCTTCCAAGGGGGAAAAAAAAAAAGTCCAGTGGCCTCCTGAAGAAAAGCACCTTTGAAAGCAGGAAACTCCAAACCAGGGGTGTCAAACTCGCCATGTCATGTAACGTGTCACAACGCGTCATAACTTTTTTTCCCCGTTGCCACCGATGGGGCGGGCGCGTTTTCGCTACGATGCATTCGGCCCGCAGGCTGGCAGTTTTGACACCCCTGCTTTACACCAGTGTGCAAAGACGTCGTTTCGCTTTGGACCAAGACATAGGACGAAGCCACATTTTTTTGTGGGTGGGTGAGTCCTTGAAATGTGACGGGGGAGACCTTCTGCCCCACCCCCAACCAGCTTACTTATAAAGCCGAAGAAATTCCGGGTGAGGATTGACCGGATCCAGTGGTCCATAAATCAGGTGCACTGGAAGAGAGGAAGAGCGCCACAACATTTGACACGAGGACCCAAATGAGAACAGGTGTCCTAAAAAAATGTCCCACTCTTATGACGCCCGTCGAAGTTCGGTGCTACTCACAGGGAACCGAGGTGGATCGCAGTGCCCCAACCCAGCGGTCTCTATGTTGCTTCCGCTGGTGGATATACTGTAAAAGGCTGCAAAGCAAAAATTTAAGGGGTGATCAATTACAGGATAACGGAGCTGGAAGGGACCTCAGAGGTCTTCTAGCCCAACCCCGTGCTCGAGGGTTTCAACCTTGGCAACTTTTAAGACTTCTGGACTTCCACTCCCAGAATTCCCCAGCCAGCCCTGCAATTTACAACATTTTTTCCCCACAAACCAGTAACTTCTAGTTCCCCCCTCGCCAAAAAAATTCGCTTAATGATACTGATGTTTGCTTAATGACCCCCACAAAAAAAAAAAAAAAACCAGAAAAATGGATCCAGTCACGGGATGACCCATTACAGCGGTCACGTCTCGTGAGCCTAATTGGCAGGCTCGTTTTCCAGTTTTGACGTTGCAGTGACATGGGTGCAGGAAGATGGGGCTCCCTCTTTCGCGTTCAATTTCACCCCACTGGGTTCCCTGGAAAGGGTTGAAAGTCACCCTGTAGAGGCAACAAGCAAGGAGGGGACCCTCGTTCATCGCAGGAGGGTGGCGGCCCTTCCGTTTGATCCAAGGAAGCCTTCCAAACGGGCAGGGGAAAGACTGACTACATTCATGTAGCCCAGACATGTCAAACACAAGGCCCGGGGGCCAGATGCGGCCCGCGGTTTCATGTGGCCCACAAAGCCATCCTGGAAACAGTGAGGGAACGGCCCCCACTGCCCTGGCCCTGAGACTCTCCTTCTGCCAGAGACCCTCAGATCGGTCCCACTCCTGCCAGTGGCATAGCGTGGGGAGTGCAGGGAGGGCCGGCCGCACCGGGCGCAACATCTCGGTGGGGCGCGCTCGCACTTGCAGCTTTCTGCCCCTGCCTGGCCCACTCACTCTCTCTCACTGCAGTGCTGGCTATGCGAATCCGAGCCGAGCCGCCGGGTCGCTGCCCACTGTGGAGGGGAGGGGTGCCAGGCATGCGGTGCCTTGCCCCAGGTGCTGACAACCCACGCTACGCCACTGACTCCTGCCCAGGCCCCCATAGGCACCCTTGATGTGAACGATGTAGAGCTGGCCATGCCCACCCAGTAGGCCATACGCACTTTAGCCACACCCACCCAGTAGGCCACGCCCACCAGGCCCCCTGAGGGCAAAGGCAATACTGATGCGGCCCTCAATGAAATTGAGTTTGACACCCCTGGTGTAGCCAGTCAGAAGCTGCTGACAACGGAAGACAATAAGCACTAACAACCTTTCAGCAATGTGAATGAAACTCGGTGAGACTCTATCCTCTCTTTATGATTCTAAGACTTCTTCCTGGAAAAAACTGTCCAAAGCACCCTCCCCGATGAGAGAGGGAAGGGGAATTTCTGCCCCATTCCCTCAGGAAAAGAAAAGCGGCGAACTTATTACTTGGGGGAAACAGAGAAAATCACAAGGTTAATTTGGAATTAATACACATATATGGCTTTGAAGTAAAGGACGCGGTGGCTCAGTGGGTTAGGATGCTGAGCTTGTCGATCAGAAGGTCGGCAGTTTGGCGGGTCGAATCCCGAGTGCTGCGTAACAGAGTGAGCGCTTGTTACTCATCCCAGCTTCTGCCAACCTAGCAGTTCGAAAGCACGTAAAAATGCAAGTAGAAAAGTAGGGACCGCTCCGGTGGGAAGGTAACAGCGTTCCGTGCGCCTTTGGCGTCTAGTCATGCCGGCCACATGACCATGGAGACGTCCTCGGACAAGCGCTGGCTCTTCGGCTTTGAAACGGAGATGAGCACCGGCCCCTAGAGCTGGAAACGACTAGCACGCATGTGCGGGGGAACCTTTACCTTTACAGCTTTGAAATTTGGGGACTAAAAGTGTTTTTGAGACTTTTTTTAAAAAAGCTTGTAATATAAGTTTGGATTTCAAAAGCTGGAAAACGGCAGTAGCGACATCTAGTGGCAAATTACAGCAGTACAATTTGTTATGCATAAAGCACAGGTTGGCAACCCGCAGCTCTGGAGCCTCCTCCTGCGGCTCCCAGCCATCCTCCGCCATTTGCAGAGAGACAGAGAGGCACTTGTGCTTCCCTTCTCTCTCTCTCTCTCTCTTTCTTTCTCTCTCTCTCTCTGTGTTTATGTGAGCTTGTCCGAGAACAGCATGAAGCCAGCTTGCCAGGTGAGCAGAAGATTGGAGAGGTAGAGAGAGAGAGGGGGGGAGAGAGAGAGAGGGAGAGAAAGAGAGAGAGAAAACACATGCACAGCAGCGTCTATTTCTTTTTAATTAAAGTCTTCAATCAAGCTCTCCCCCTTGCGTGCATATGCGCGCATGGGTTTTGCAGCTCCCAGTGGGTTTTTTTCCCCTCTGGGAAATGGGTCCAAGTGACTCTTTGAGTGTTTAAGGTTGCTGACCGCTGGCCTAAAGGAAACTTGATTTGAAGCCCAAATTTAGATAAGACTCTTGCTGTCTGTCTTTGGAAACTTTTACTTTTGAAGAGTGCAGCTGGGAAAAAAAAGGGGGGGGAAATCTTTTGGTCTGCTTATCGGTGTGGCAGGGACAATGAACTATTTTGAAACCGGCCTGCCTGAACTACGAATATACATATTAACTGACTTTCAGAGCTGTGTTGTGGAACCATTTCCCTGCAGGAGAAACACACTTCGTCGCTTGAGATGATGGGATGGTTTGGATCACCAATCTTTGATTGATGAACAATTTTTATTATAAAGACCACCTACAAAGAAAGAAAGGAAATGGATGTCCCGTACTCAGCTTTAAATGGTAAAAAAACCCATCTCTTAACACTTGTCCTCAGAGTCTTCAGTTTGATATACCACCAAGAAGATATGGATGAGGATCAGAAAGAAATTCTCTCCATGTTGAAATCAATACAAGAGACTATTGCAGGGGGTCCTCAAACTTGGCCCTTTGATGACTTGTGGACTTCAACTCCCAGAATTTCTCAAATTCTGGGAGTTGAAGTCCACAAGTCATCAAAGGGCCACGTTTGAAGAACCCCTGGACTATTGCTTTAGCTCGTGATGAGACTAGAAATAATACAAAGGAGACATAACTGGCAGGCTCAATTATGGTCGTAAGTGGAGGACTGCCTGTACTGCATTTGGGGATTTAAGGTCCTACCTGTCCACCACAAGATTGCCATCATTTGTTCGCAGGGCTGTCCACATGTCCCACAATTCGGCCTCTGAAGGCTGGGTGTACGGGCCAAAGACTTCAGCAAGGCTGGAGGGATTCAAGGCAAGATGGATCAGCACCGAAGGATTCACACAGTCAAACACACACACGCCAGTCAATCCTCTTGATGAGCGGTTCTCCCACTCAAATTTTAGGACTCTAGGGAAGATTATTTGAGGACCCCGATTCTACAACGTTTCTCAAACCTAAAACACTTGGAAGACGTGGACTCAACTCCCAGAATTCCCCAGCCAGCATGCTTTAAGATGGGTGGACTTCAATTCCCAGAATTCCCCAGCTGGCTTATTTTAAGATGGCTGGACTTCAGCTCCCCAAATTGCCCAGCCAGCATGCTTTAAGATGAGTGGACTTCAGGTCCCAGAATTCCCCAGCTGGCTGGCTTTAAGATGGCTGGACCTCACCTCCCAGAATTCTCTAGCCAGTATGCTTTAAGATAAATGGACTTCACCTGCCAGAATTCCCCAGCTGGCTTGCTTTAAGACAAATGGACTTCAACTCCCAGAATTCTCCAGCCAGTTGGCTTTAAGATGGGTGGACCTCAATTCCCAGAATTCCCCAGCTGGCTTGGGAATTCAGGGATTTGAAGTCCACCTCTCTTCCGAGTTTTTCCAATTTGAGAAACGCTGTTCTGAAAGGGCCCAAACCTAAAGTGTTTAAAATGCAAAACTCACCTTTTGGCGAAGAAAAAATAGTTCATTAGTCGAGTGAGAATGGGCGACAGCAGAGCGCCATCTTTGAGAATCTGAAGAGGAAGAAGAAAAAAGGAAAACCTTTTTCCGGTAGGATACTTGAAATAGTTTGCATGGTGGGGGGGGCGAGGAGGAGGAGGAGGAGGAGGAGGAGGAAGAAGAAGAAAGAAAGTTTTACACCAGCAAAATTGAAGCAAAGCACAGCAGGATTAGGAAACTTCGGCTCTTTTATGACTTGTGGACTTCAACTCCCAGAATTCCTCAGCCAGCATGGGGGAACTATGGCCCCTTCATGACTTGAGGACTTCAACTCCCAGAATTCCTGAGCCAGCATGGGGGAACTATGGCCCCCTCATGACTCGTGGACTTCGACTCCCAGAATTCCTGAGCCAGCATGGGAGAACTATGGCCCCTTCATGACTCGTGGACTTTGACTCCCAGAATTCCTGAGCCAGCATGGGAGAACTATGGCCCCTTCATGACTCGTGGACTTCAACTCCTAGAATTCCTGAGCCAGCATGGGGGAACTTTGGCCCCTTCATGACTCGTGGACTTCAATTCCCAGAATTCCTGAGCCAGCATGGGGGAACTATGGCCCCTTCATGACTTGAGGACTTCAACTCCCAGAATTCCTGAGACAGCATGAGGGAACTATGGCCCCCTCATGACTCGTGGACTTCAACTCCCAGAAGTCCTGAGCCAGCACGGGGGAAGTATGGCCCCTTCATGACTGGTGGACTTCAACCCCCAGAATTCCTGAGCCAGCATGGCTCAGCTTGGAAACCTCTCCATTTCTCCTCAGCCCGGCTGACTCAGGAACTCTGGGAGTTGAAGTCCACGAGTCATAAAAGAGCCATGTTTGCCTACCTCTGGGCTAGCTGAAAAAAAATTTGCTTTCCAAATTTAAGATCCCTATTGCAGTGCAAATGAAGATCCTTTCATCTGGCTCCAGGTTGCGGTGTGATTTCCGCAAGAGGTCCAGGATCTCCAAATATCAAAGAGAACGATCATGAAGCAGAGGCTTTCCTGGTGAGACCGGTTCAGTTCAGAAGGAAAGAGTATGCAGATAGTTCTCAGCTTAACGACCACAATTGAGGGCCAAATTTCTGCTGCTAAGCAAGACACTTGCAAAGTGAGTTTTGCCCTATTTGACGACGGCCGTTAAGTGAACCAATGCAACCCTTGAGTAAATTTGGCTTCCCTTCGGCTTGTCTGAGCTCTTTGTGTGGTAGTGAAGTCCAGGACTACCTGGATTAAATAAATTTAACCAATTAATCTTTTAAGAAGCAGCCTTGGTGTGAAAGAAGAGATCGGGGAGCATATTCAGGAAGTGAAAAATTAGCTTGCCAACTCCTATTGCAACTTTAATTTCTTTCTTCCTACGCAGAGTCTCTCCTTCTAGGTGTTTCTACTTAATCTGCTTTTTTTTAAAAAAATAAAATAAAATAAAATAAAACCCTGCTGTTGCAAGGAACGGACTTTGCTGCCAGAGCTTAAGCAGACATAACACAGACGGAATATTTATTTCTTGGCTTACGGGATGATTCAAAAAAAAAAAAAAAGAAGAGCGAAAAATGATCTCCGACCTAGCCCAGTTTTCCAGAAGATTCTTCAACTTAAACGTGCCATTTTTTTTCCCTGCAAGAACAAATTACCTTCTGGATGAACCTGGGATAATGGACTTCTGGAAAGATGCCTGAAAAAAAAAAATTTAAGACGGGTGGAAGTCAGATATTTGTTCCTACGGTTTTCCATGTGTCACGAACGCAATTTTTTACCCAGGGGGTTAATGCTGAGATCAAATGTGCCAAGAGACTTGGCCAAAACAGGTGAGTGATCAACGGGCATCTCCTAGGTTTTAAATCGCATCGAATCCTAAAGCTGGAAGGGACCTCAGAGGTCTTCTAGTCCAACCCCCAAAGCAGGAGAACTTATACCATCCTGGACAAATGGCTTTTGATTCAGGAGAGAGGATTCGGAATGGAGATGGAAGGGACCTTGGAGATCTTCTAGTCTAACCCCCTGGTTCAAGCAGGAGACCCTCTCCCCATTTCGGACAAAGGGCTGTCCAATCTCTTCTTGAAATCCTCCAGTGATGGAGTACCCACAACTTCTGGAGGCAACTTCTGCCCCACCGATTAATAGAGTTGTACAATGCTAATATGTAACAGAAACGTCACAAAATCCTAGGGATGGAAGGGACCTTAGAGGTCTTCTAATCCAACCCCCCCTGCTCAAGCTGGAGGCCCTATAAGATTTCGGGAAATTTGACTCTTCAATTTCCTCTTAAAAACCTCCAGCGATGGAGCACCCACAACTTCTGGAGGCCAGTCATTCCACTGGTTAATTGTTCTCACTGCCAGGAAATTTATTCTTATTTCTAGGTTGCTTCTCTCCTTCCTTATCTTCAAAACCTCCAGCAATGCAGCACCCACAACTCAACGAGGCAAACCATTGATTTTCCCCACGGATTCCCTTCTTACGTCCCGAGTTAACTTTTCAACAGGACTTCTCCCACCAATGACTTACCTCCATTCGACAGACACAGGCTGTTGATCAGGATGCATCCCGTTTTATTGTGTTCGTACCTGAAAACAGGGGAAAGCGGAGTAAAGTACAGCGAAACGTAACTCAGTTCAAGAGGTGTTTTTTTTTAGAAACCGCTTTTGCAATTTGGAGGAGGGCTTCTGGCAAGGCTGTGTGGCGGTATACCAAGCTCTCCAGCTCTGCGGCGGCGCAATTTGTGACATCTGCGTGGGTTCGGGACTCCAGCAAGCGGCGAGGCAGGACCGCATCCGCTTGTGAGAGAAGCGGGGACTTGGCAGGGTAGGGGAGAGGTGGTCCGGGCACTTGTCTGCCTGACTGGACAAAAGCTCTGGCACTCAAGGCTGTGGCACAAAGCCTGGGCCCTTTGGGGCTCTCAGGGCGTAGCGCCAAAGTAGCGTGTTGCAGCCTCTCTGTGGTTGTTGGCGCTGCGATGCTGCAACCTATGTAACTTTGAGACCCGCTCATAAGTACTTTTGGCGAGGATGTCGTAACTTCGAACGTTTGCTAAGGGAACGTTCGTAACTCGAGGACTACCCGTAGAGCAATTTGCTTAACAACCGGGGCAGAAAAACAGCCGTCAAGTTGGGCACGACTCTGCTCCCAGTTGTGGCCGTGTACAGCGAGGACTTCCGGTCGTTTGCCGAGAAACGCCTAAATCCAAACGGGGAGTTTCCGCCCACCTGTACAGCAGTTCTTGCGCCACGGTGTCTCCATAGTCGTGAGAAAGGAGGTTGATCCGTTGGTTCAGAAGTCCCAGGTGGCGCAACAGGCCTTCCACAACGCTGGCTTGTTCGAAGATGGAGTATGCATGAGGCCGCTGTTTGCAGTGTGAGAAAGAGAGAGGTGAGCACCGAATTCGAATCAAGCCCTTCAGCGCCAAATGTCTACCTGAGCCCGACTTTTCAGGTTACGACCGAGCCAACTGCAGATCTACTGCAGGTGAAGCAGACATGGGCCGGGTCAAGTTGGAAGCAGTGACCACACCGAGGCTCCACACTTTGTGCGTAAAGCATTGTAAAGGGCTATTAACACTTCCCGTGTCCTTGATTCTACCCCTCCGTTAATGCTAATGACATTGTTCGGAAAAAGGAAGTTAAGGAAGAAACCACCCAGCCTCCTTCAAAACGAACTCACAGGTTTATCGCTGAAGCCAAACCCCACAAAATCCAGCGCAATTATGCGATGGAATCGCTGTGTGAGCGCTTCCCAAATCTGCAGATGAGGCAAGAAAAGAGGATGGTTGCCGTGAGTTCCTACGATTGCAAGCCAGCCTCCCCACCGTCACCATGTCCGTTACCTCCTCACCTTGTACCAGTCGTAACTCGAGGTCGGAAAGCCGTGCAAGAGGACCACAATGTCCGAACTCCCGACGGCGCCGGGGGAATCTTAAGGGCAGAGAGGGAACAACCGCTCAGAGGTTCGGCTTTGCCAAAATTTTATTATTATTCTTAGCAGATGAGCAAAAAGGAGAGCATCCTCCGGAAGGTTGAATATGCCTGCATGAGGCCTCGTGTGCATGTCAGAACAGGTCGAGCTTTCCAACATTGGGGGACACCATCGATCGACGTCCCGCTCCTGGCATGATGCTCTTAAATTTGCAAAAAAGGAAGCCAGGCCCCTTCTGTTTAAAAGAACCATTTGAATTCTGGGCGAGTTCCCTCCCAAGGCTATCGCTGGATAACTAGCCAGACATTAAGCCACAAACTAGCCTTGACTAGCTAACATTTACCACCTTTATAAGATGCCACTTTGCTTTTGCCTCAAGCCCTTAAGTCACTCCGTATCGTAACATTTCAAGAACCACCTTTTTCTAAACAACCAAAATAATAATAATAATAATAATAATAATAATGTGGAAAAAGTTGTCGAGAATGAGAGAGTAAAGATCTCGTGGGACTTCCGAATATAGACAGATCACCATTTGGAACGCAACACGCCAGATATCGCAGTCGTAGAGAACCGAAGTGTACAGCTGATTGATATGGCTATACCAGGAGATGCCAGAGTCGAAGAAAAAGAATGGAAAAAATTACAAAATACCGCGATCTGGCCATCGAAACTGCGTGATTATGGATGAAACGCGTAACAGGGATACCCATTGTCATTGGGACACTGGGAACTACGTCCAAAAACTTTGCAAAACACATCAAGAAATTGCAGCTTCCTGCAATAACTCCAGCAAAGCTACAAAAAAAACTGCACTACTCATAACGTCTTACATTTTAAGGAGATACCTGGTTGATACCTAGGATGCTGGCAGCAACCTGTGTCAACCATTAGTGCCAGTCAGTTTGAGTGTTCAGTTGACTGAGGTTCATGTTTTATGAATAAAGTAATGCTACTTTCAATTTAACTCGGCTCAGAAAACCGATTAAAGCAGCTGCCTCAGTTTTAGGGCTGTGCAACTGCAGAAACCTTGCTGGAAATGCAGACAGCCACTTTAAGCAGATGCCAGCGAGTTAGATTCTGACGTCTTTTGAAACTCTCTTCTGGATGAAACTGGCATCTCCACTTAATTACAAGTGGCCCTCGACTTACAATCCTTCGCTTAGTGACTGCTCAAAGTTACAACGGCACTGGAAAAAAGTGATTTGTGACCGTTTTTCCACCCTGACGACCGTTGCAGCACCCCCAACAGTCACCGTGATCAAAATTCAGGCACTTGGCAAACAGCAATGTCCCGAGGGGGGGGGGGAATCATATGACCCCCCCCTTTTGCGTCCTTCTAACGAGCAAAGTCAACGGGGAAGCCAGATTCACTTAACAACCTTGTGGCTAACTGAACAACCGCAGCAATTCGCTTAAGGACCGTGGGAAGTAAGGTCGTCAAATGGGGCAAAACTCACTTAACCACCGTCTGGCTTAGCAACTGTGGTCGTTAAGCCGAGGACCACCTGTAGAGCAAATGGCAAAAGGCTCGGCTATCGAAGGAAAGGTATCTACTACGCAACCTCTGAAAAAGATATCCTGGGTCTTGTAGGTGAAGAAGCTCCCGGAGGAGTGCCAGGAACGCAGAGCGGGAGACAGCTTCGGAGGCGGGATGTGCAGGTAAACAGCAAGCAGGGGCAGCATCAGCAGGCTGACTTGGATCCACCACTCCTTCATTCTGGCAGGGGAGAAAGGGAGGACAGAAAAAATGAAAATGAAAGAAAGCAGCAGCCCTGTGTAGGATCAAGGAGGGCAAAAAGTGGGGGCAGAGTCAAAAGAGGAATCAGCCTAGAATCCCTACATCCGGGGTCTTCAAACGTGGCCCATTTATGTCTTGTGGACTTCAACTCCCAGAATTCCTCAGCCAGCGTCCCTTCATATATAAAGGGACGCGGTGGCTCAGTGGGTTAAGACGCTGAGCTTGTCGATCAGAAGGTCGGCAGTTTGGCGGGTCGAATCCCGAGTGCTGTGTAACAGAGTGAGCGCCTGTTACTCGTCCCAGCTTCTGCCAACCTAGCAGTTCGAAAGCACGTAAAAATGCAAGTAGAAAAATAGGGACCGCTCCGGTGGGAAGGTAACAGCGCTCCATGCGCCTTTGGCGTCTAGTCATGCCGGCCACATGACCACGGAGACGTCCTCGGACAAGCGCACTCTAGCCACGCCCACCCAGGCCACACCCACCCGGCCCCCTGAGGACAACCGCAATGCTGATGCGGCCCTCAGTGAAATTGAGTTTGACACCCCTGCTCTATTCCATCCATCTACTTACTCTATCCATCTATCTATTCCAGGGGTCTTCGAACTTGGCCCTTTTACGACTTGTGGACTTCAACTCCCAGAATTCCTCAGCCAGGTACGCTGGCTGTGGAATTCTGGGAGCTGAAGTCCACAACTTCAAACCTGGCCCTTTTACGACTCGTGGACTTCAGCTCCCAGAATTCCTCAGCCAGTGTGCCTGGCTGAAAGGGTCATGAAAGGGCCAAGTTTGAAGACCCCCCTCCCCTACGTGGTTACAAGCCAACCAAGTCCCAACTCCCCTTGAATTCCGCTGATTTGTATCGACCTCCAAGCAGGTACTGACTGTTACTTGAGGATATTCCTGTGCATGGGCCCTGTAGCAATAAATCAATTTAATTGGACCTTCGCTTGTGGACCGGGTCTCTTGCACCTGCCACTGCCGACCAATTGGAAACGCCAAAAGTGGGAGGGAGAGGGACTTCTGACTTCCCGCCAGCTTCCCCATTGACTCTGCTTGCAGGAAGCTGGCAGGGAGTGTCAGAAATCACCTCCTCCTCATCGGACTTGTGGAACTACCTGCCACTGGCTGGAAGGGAGGAGGCATGGAGCTGTGAAGGAAAATTGAACTCCCATTTACCCATCCCGGGGTGTTCCCCAAAAGCCCCCCCCCCTCCCTCCAGGGAGGAAGAGGGCTTACCTGCCGACTGCTAGCATCCCCCAGCCGGCCTTACCTCACCTGCAGGCATCCTGGTCCCTTGAATTCCACTAACCCTTACCTAAACACTTAGCAGGTGCCAACAGTTAGTTGCAAAGCTTCCTGTGCAGACTTTCGGCAATAAACCATCTTAATTGGATCTTTACCTGCGAACTTGGTCTTTTGCACCTGACGCACGCCAGGATACAAGCATAGGGGGTTTCCATCCTCAAAACCAACAGCCAAAAATGCTCTCTTTTTTTTGGGTGGGGACAAATGTTGACTCCTTCCATACTGAAACTTTTGCAAGGAAACAAGCTTTGGAGATTGGGACTCCCCCATCTCCATTTTGCCCAGCGCTAATCCCAGCATGGTGGCTCAGTGGGTTAGGACGCTGAGCTTGTCGATCAGAAGATCGGCAGTTTGGCAGGTCGAATCCCGAGTGCCGCGTAGCAGAATGAACGCTTGTTACTCGTCCCAGCTTCTGCCAACCTAGCAGTTCGAAAGCACGTAAAAATGCAAGTAGAAAAATAGGGACCGCTCCGGTGGGAAGGGAACAGCGTTCCGTGCCCCTTTGGCGTCTAGTCATGCCGGCCACATGACCACAGAGACGTCCTCGGACAAGCGCCGGCTCTTCGGCTTTGAAACGGAGATGAGCACCGGCCCCTAGAGTCAGAAACGACTAGCACGCCTGTGCGGGGAAACCTTTACCTTTACCTAATCCTTTCAGGCCTGCAGGGACTACAGCTCCCATCATCCCCAGACGGGATTGGAATCCACCAAACTCCACGAAAGGCACCAATAGGCTGTTTTTGAGTTCTGGAACATCATCCACCCCTCCTCCCTTCTTCTTCCTTTTTTTTTTTTTTTTTAAATTAAGCACTCCCCTAAGAAATAATAAATCTTTTCCTGGATATTTCATATGTGCAAACCGACATTCCAGCAAACCCCGTTTTCCCAGTGACTAGGAGTGAAGCCCAGTGAGGGGTCCTTGATGCTCTCTGAGCTGGGTGGTTTCCCTGCAGACATTTCATGACCCAACTAGGGAACATCCTCAGTGATGGAAGGGAGGAGGAAGAGGAAGAGGACTGTGGGGTCCTTGGTGCCTTCTGAGCTTGGCGGTTTCCTTGCAGACGTTTCCTGACCCAACTAGGG
>JAKJMR010019933.1:0-16630 GCA_024449315.1 Daboia siamensis
ATGAAACGTCTGCAAGGAAACCACCCAGCTCAGAGAGCACCAAGGACACATGCCCCCCACCGTCTTCCCCAGGAGAGACCCCCTGCAGTGCATTCCTTCTTTTGACCTTTCCAACTCAACTGGCCCTTTTGCAAGGGGGGGTGGGGTTTAGGCCCGTCAGCTAATTCTTCCCTCTCTTGGCAGACGAGATCCGCACGGGGACCTACCACTCCCTCTTCCACCCGGAGCAGCTGATCAGCGGCAAAGAAGATGCTGCCAACAACTATGCCCGGGGCCACTACACCATTGGCAAAGAGATCATCGACTCCGTGCTGGGCAGGATCCGCAAAATGGCAAGTGACCAGGGCATCTCCCCGCCCCCCTTAATGACTGCGACTTTAGGGCTTCTGGACTTCAACTCCCAGAATCCCCCGGCCACTTAGAGCAGGGTTTCCCATCCTTGGTGACCTTGAGGCTTCTGGACTTCAACTCCCAGAATCCCCCGGCCACTTAGAGCAGGGTTTCTCATCCTTGGTGACCTTGAGGCTTCTGGACTTCAACTCCCAGAATCCCCCAACCACTTAGAGCAGGGTTTCTCATCCTTCACCTTGAGGCTTCTGGACTTCAAGTCCCAGAATCCCCCGGCCACTTAGAGCAGGGTTTCCCATCCTTGGCGACTTTGAGACACGTGCTCCTTAGGACAGATAGTCCTCTATTTACAACAATTCATTTAGTGGCCATTCGAAGTAGCAACGGCACTGAAAAAAGATACCTTGTGACCGGTTTTTCACACTTAACGACCATTGCCACATCCCCAGGGGCAGGTGATCGAAACTCGGAGGCTTGGCAACCAGTTCAGCTTTATGACCGTTGCAAGTGTCCCGTGATCCCCCTTTTCACGAACCTCTGACAAGCAAAGTCAGTGGGGGAAGCTGGATCCACTTAACGACCGTGTTGCTAAATTAGTAGCTGCTGTGATTCACTTAACAGCTGTGGCAAAGAAGGCTGTAAAATGGGGCAAAAGTCATTTAACAACGGTCTCAGCAGCAGAATTTTTGGGGCTCAACTGTGGTCATAAGTCAAAGAAATTCTCTCTCTCTCTCTCTCTCTCTCTCACACACACACACACACACACACACACACACACACACACAGAGGGAGAGACAGTGTTGTGTGACCCTCTTTTGCGACCTCCAAATCAATGGGGGAAGCCAGATTCCCTTAACAACTGCAGCGATTCCCTTAACCACGGCCGCAAGGGAGGTCATAATAGGGGGGCAAAGCTGACTTAACGAAGGCCTCACTTAGCAACCAAGCCTGGGGCTGACCGGCGGTCACCAGTCAAGCTCACAGCTTTGGCGGGCCGGTTTCCTTGTCTGGGCCCAGCCGGCTTGTCCTGAGAGTCGGCCAGCGGAGGACCCCCATAACCCCCTTTCTCTCGCCCAGCCAGGCTGACCAGTGCAGTGGCCTTCAGGGGTTCCTGGTCTTCCACAGCTTCGGTGGCGGCACCGGCTCCGGCTTCACCTCCCTCCTGATGGAGCGGCTCTCCGTTGAGTACAGCAAGAAGTCCAAGCTGGAGTTCTCCGTGTACCCCGCCCCCCAGGTCTCCACCGCCGTGGTGGAACCCTACAACTCCATCCTGACCACCCACACCACCCTGGAGCACTCGGACTGCTCCTTCATGGTGGACAACGAAGCCATCTACGACATCTGCAACCGGAACCTGGACATCGAACGCCCCACCTACACCAATCTCAACCGGCTGATCGGGCAGATCGTCTCCTCGGTGACGGCTTCCCTGAGATTCAACGGGGCCCTGAACGTCGACCTGATCGAGTTCCAGACCAACCTGGTGCCCTACCCCCGCATCCACTTCCCCTTGACCACCTATGCCCCCATCATCTCGGCCGAAAAGGCCTACCACGAGCAGCTCTCGGTGCCGGAGATCACCAACGCCTGCTTCGAGTTTGCCAACCAGATGGTCAAGTGCGACCCCCGCCGGGGCAAATACATGGCGTGCTGCCTCTTGTACCGGGGAGACGTGGTGCCAAAGGACGTCAACGCGGCCATTGCCGCCATCAAGACCCGGAGGTCCATCCAGTTTGTCGACTGGTGCCCGACCGGCTTCAAGGTGGGCATCAACTACCAGCCGCCCACCGTGGTGCCCGGAGGGGACCTGGCCAAAGTCCAGCGGGCCGTCTGCATGCTCAGCAACACCACGGCCATCGCCGAGGCCTGGGCCCGGCTGGACCACAAGTTTGACCTCATGTACGCCAAGCGGGCCTTCGTCCACTGGTACGTAGGGGAAGGCATGGAGGAAGGCGAGTTTGCCGAAGCTCGGGAAGACTTGGCAGCTCTGGAGAAGGATTACGAAGAAGTCGGGCGGGATTATGCCGACGGGGAGGAAGAGGAGGCAGAGGAAGATTTTTAGAACAAAGCGCCGGCCCACATCTGTGTGCGCAGCCAAGCCGAGGTCAAACATAAGGAGAAAAGGATGTCGTATCACCCTGCCGAAAAGTACCCGTTGGTTAGCATCGGGATTCCCGTGCCGTTATTATTTTATTGTTATTATTAAAAAATTTGCAATCTCCTCTTCTTCAAGGACTAGAACACGCTGTACTTTGCTTGAAACCCCCCCTCCTGCTGTAGCCCCCCCCCCTTTTTTTTTAATCTTCCTAGTTAGAACGAAAGCAAAAAAAAAAATTATAATGATAATTAACGCTTGAGTGAGGATTTGGGAATCTCCGGGGTTGACAAAAAGGCATTATTACGTAGGGCTCTTCAATCGTGTTGGGGAGGGGGAGGCAAAAAAAATAATAATAATCCCTCGATATTATTATGAGACGCAATAATCCGCTTCTTTGTACTTCATTAAAAAGTTGAAATCTTGTAGGTGGGGCTTTTTTTCCCCCCCACTCCGATGGAGAGCAACGGGATCTTCCGGAACTCTGGCAAAGTTATTGCTTCGCCCCTTTGCGGACCCTTTGCAGTTTTGCTGTTTTGTTCGTTTAATAGTTCCAGTCCTCGACTTACAACATTCATTTAGCGACCGTTCAAAGGTACAGCAACCCTGGCAAGAAAGTGGCTCAGGGCCGTTTTACAGGCTTAACAACCGTCGCGGCGTTCCCCCGTGGTCACGTGATCCAAATTCAGCCACTTGGCAACTGGTTCGTATTTACGACGGTTGCCGTGTCCCGGGGGTCACCTGATCCCCTTTTGCGAACGTCTGACGAGCAACGTCAAGGGGGGGGAAGCTGGATTCGCTTAAGGACTGTGTTGCTAACTTAACAACCGCAGCGATTTGCTTACCCATATCAAGGAAGGTTGTAAAATGGGCTTACAGTCGTGATTCGCTTAACAACTGTGGCAAGGAAGGTCGTAGAATGGGGCAAAGCTCACTCTAACCAATGTTTCACTTAGCAACATAAATTTTGGGCTCAATTGTGGTTGCAACTCGGAAGGAAGGAAGGAAGGAAGGAAGGAAGGAAGGAGGAAGGAAGAGGGAGGGAGGGAAGGAAGGACGGGAGGAAGAAAAATAAGGGGAAGGAAATGCAAAGAAGGAGGAAGGAAGGGGAAAGAGGAAGGAAGAGAAAAGGGAGGGAAGGAAGGATGGGAGGAAGGGAAAGAAGGAGGGAAAGGAAAGGAAGGAAGGGGAAAGAGGAAGGAAGGAGAGAGGGATGGAAGGAAGGAAGGAAAAGGGGAAAAAAAAGCATTTTTTTTCCCCCCAATATTTTCATTTGGAAATCCAGAGAGAGAGAGAGAGGCGGAGAATTCAAGTTAACAGTCCAGCAGAATGCAACACGAGGCCGTTTTTATAGGCCTTTCCAAGAAAATTACACGGACCTAAAAATTAAAAAAAAAATGAAGTCACTGCAGCCGAGGCACAACTAAATAAATATTCTCCTCATGATTTTGGAATGCAAAGCAGGGATTCTTGCATCAGGTCCCATTTTCTGCACAATTTGCACAATCTGTTGGAATGGCGTGCTAAATTGGGACGGGGAGATGCCCCAGCGTATTGTAAACTTATCAAGTACCCATCCCTTGAATTGTTTATGCAGCTGCCTAAAGAATTAAGTAATCAAATGTGCTTTGCAAACCGAGCCAAGGCATCGAGGTAACAGAATGTTTGCTCCGTTAGTTTATTATTTATTATTATTCAAATTTATATACCGCCCTATTCCCGTAGGACTCAGGGCGGTTTACAGGGAAAATTAAAATACATAGTATACAAAATTAAAATCAGTTAAAACTATTAATTAAATCACAGTCCCTGAAGTTAAACTAAAACCCGATTGAATTAAATTAAATTAAAACCCCTCAGTCTGGGCTAAACAGCTCGAAGAACCAGGTTTTCAAGTCCCGGCGCAATGACAATCTTGCAGGACGTTGATAAATTTCATAGTTAAAATATTAAAAGAGAGGGGGGAAAAAGTCAAATCTTGTTTTGGGAGGGGATGATCAGAAGATGCCGGCGAATAGTAGTGCTTCGCAATCTTGCCAGCTTTAAGATGTGCGGACTTCAACTCCCAGAATTCCCTAGCTGGCAGAAAGCCAAAAAAAAGGGGAAAAAAATTGAAGCCGCATTTAACCCATCCTGCCTGTAGTTGTGATAGCCTTAATTCAGATTGCAGGAGACGCCGTTTTATTTATTTAATCAAATGTAGATGCCGCTCAGTTTTAAGTCGGCTCAGGGCAGCCTAGAAAAACTATTGGCAAAATAATAAAAAAATAAACCGCAATAAATAAAATGCAACATCCATTAATAACCGATTTCAGCTGGTGACCAGACAGAGCAAGAGGCCTGGCTGAAGCTTTCCTTCAAATTCCAGCCAGCCAGGCGGGCTGGATTACAGCTCCCATCATCCCTTGCCACATGGTCCGGGCTTGACAATGACTGGATATTATCGTATAAAATAAATCCCTTTTAAGATGGGTGGATTTCAAACCCCCAGAATTCCCCAGCCGGCATTCTCTCACGCGTCTGGACTTCAACTCCCAGAATTCCCCCAGCCAGCCATACTGACTAGGGAACTCTGGGAGTTGAAGTCCTTAACGTCAGTGTTGCTAAAGCCTGAGAAACACTTGGCGATAAACGAAAGACCGCCTGTAGGGGGCGTCTACGGCTCCTCCCCGAAAAGTCGCCGATCCCCCGCGCTCCTTTCGGGTGAGGGGGCGGGGCGTGGAAAAAGTGGGCGCGGCTCATGCAAATAGGAAAGAAGAAAAAAATGAGACGCGCGTGTGACGTTGCCGAGGAAGGCCGGCCCCACCGCTTGAGCGTCATCCCCGCGAGCCGCTGACGTCCCAGAAGCTTGGCCGGGCGGCGACCGGTGACGGGGCGGGATTTCCTGTCCGCGGACCGAGCGGCGAGGCCGAAGTGAGCGGCGGGGAGCCAACCGGCCGCTGCCGTCGCCATGATCAAGAAGTTCGACAAGAAAGATGAGGAGTCCGGTAGGAGGCGGCGCGGTTTACGTTAAAGCGGTTGCTGGGCAGATTTGAGGAGCTTCTCCTCCGCGGGGCTGTCAGCCCCGTTGATTCTCATCAGAGACCCGTTTGCTCCGCCCTCTGGGGGCGTGGCTCACGCGTCTTCTGAGAGGTTCGAAGCAGTTAGCCGCGCTTGGGGGCGTGGCTTTGGGAGAAGGGAAAGGAGAAGCTTTTCCCGCTTAGCTGTCTTCCGCCCTGCGGGTTGCCACAAACTCAGCTTTGCACGTCTGAACGGGCCCGCTGCAGCTGTTTGAGGCGGCCATGCAAAGCGGGCGGGCGGATTGGACTTTCTGGGTCAAGGGGCTCCTGGGGGCCCAGGCCGGGGTCCCTGGGCTGAGGTGTCCTTGTGTTGCCTCTGTGCGTTTCTCAGGTGTGTGTTACTTAGCAGCCACCAATCAAACCCCCACCCCAAAAAAAGAGATGGGAAACGCGAGTTAGAGAGGAGGGTCTATTTGGGGTAAGGGGTGAAGCTAGGATCCCTGCCGCTCAATCTGGTTGCAAAAAAAAAAAAAAAGCCCAGGATTTTAAGCCCTAGAATCCTTGGGGAAGAAGGGGACCTTAGAGGTCATCTAGTCTAACCCCCTTCCCAAGGCAGGCGTCTTTGTGAGTCCTCGACTTACGGCCCAAAATTGTTGCTGTCGAGCAAGACGTTGGTTCAAGTGAGTCTTTCTGCCCCGTTTTTAAGACACTACTCGCCTCGGTTGTTAAGCGAATCGCTGCAGTTGACAAATTAGCCACCCGGTTGTTCGGTGAATCTGGCTTCCTCTCTCCCTTCCTTCCCCCCCCCCCCCCCGGACTTGGCTGGTCGGAAGATCGCAAAAGGGAGACCGCGTGACCCTGGGACACTGCGGTCGTCGTAAATATGAACCCGTTAACAAGTGTCCGAATTTTTATTACGTGACCACGGAAAGGGGAGGGGGCTGCAACGGTCGTAAGTATGAATAACGGTCCTATGCCACTTTTGGGGGCGCCATTGTAACTTTGGTCACTAAACAGACTTGTAAGTCGAGGACTAGCTGTGCTAGGAGGTATGAAAACTTGGGTCACTTTAATAGCTGTGGACTTCAGCTCCCAGAATTCCCCAAGGATCAGAGGCGTGCCTTCATGGACCATAATAGTTTGCTGGTTGTGTGCCAACTACTTCTGGGCACTTTGATCCATACCAATCATAGCACAACGGTTAAATCCCAATAAATGCTGGCTAGGGAATTCTGGGAGTTGAAGTCCACCCCTCTTCAAGCAGAGGAAATTGAGGAACACTGCCCTACACCTTGCTTAAATGCCTCGTTGCAACTACATCCGACTTCCTTTTATGTTTCTCCTGCCGTGTAAAACTCTGGTTTTTATACATTACACACAATCTCAGGGAAAGACTTCGAGCGATTAGCCAGCGCGTAGCTTTTCTGCAGGATGATCTGTCCTCAACCTCCAAGTCTTCCAGGTGCAACTGTCACCTGACAAAACACGAAGAATCGGGATTACACATCATTTCCAGTTCAGAAGACTTCTTACTCATGCCTGTGCACAACCGATGGTCACCACTAAATTGGCTGTAAATACAAGTCAATGTAATTCAAGGAGGATTGGACTCAGAGCCTTTGTGACAACATAACGATTCCAGGCTGATTCCTCTCTTGACTCCACCCTCAGCCTTTGCTTCTTCTTTTCCTACAAGACCTTCCACGTCTGAGCAAAAACAGACCCTTCCCCAAAGAGTGACCCTGACTCTTGGATTAAGAGAGGGGGACTGACTCAGAAGTCTCCCAGATAGCCCCCATGACTCAGACTAGCTTCAAACTCCCATCGTCTCAATCGACACCGAACTACAAATGAGGGTCCCCAGGTTCAGAGACCATCCACATCTGTCTTACTGCCAAGCATTTGGGGTCACAAGGTCCTTGGGTGGCAAACACCGCCAGGTGACTAGGAGAGGTACTGTGAGTTGAGGACTATCTGTAATGTACTACTGAAGGTCTCGTTGTCATGACCTTTCACCTTTCACAATGCCTCACAGGGCAACCATTTTTGAACAACGTGCTAAGGTACAGAATATGTCCGAAATCTTTCATTCCTGAGGGAATGAAATTTGGGGGGGAAACGGCTGCTTCAGGGCTGCTGGCTGCTCCTTGTAGTCACACAATCTTCATTTTTTTCAACGTTCTGTGACAGTTTCCCAGCCAATCTCGCAATCCCTCCTTCCCTCTGATGCTTGTATAGAGTCGTATTACAATGTCATTTCGCTTCTGATAACGTAGACAGCTCCAGACTTGGAAAGAAAAGATTCACGAGGCCAAGAACACCAGTTGTGCCTTATCGCTGTCATGTACGACTCCTATTTCTTGCGCATTTTCACGTTGCAAACCAAAGTCCGTCCCATGGTGATGGGACCCATAGTTGGGAGGGTCTGACCTGGCATTCCCGAAAGTCTCTAAGGGAGCTTTGCATATCCCTCTTGTTTGAAATGTTAGGCTCACGTCGGGTATTCTTGTCTACTTCAGGTAGCAGCTCGAATCCTTTCCAACATTTGGAGAAAAGCGCAATCCTTCAGGAGGTATGGGGGGGTGTCTTCCTTGACTTTATTCTGTTCTGTTGATCCTGTCTTTATGGCCGTCCATCTCAATGGGCCGTGACTGGTTGGGGTGCAAAGCAGACCACATTTTGTGGTTTTGTTTTTGTAATTGCTTGTCTCCTAAGGAGGTCCACCTGGTGAGACCCAGAAGAAGGGCCTTCTCCATGGTGGCCTACTTGACCATTATCCCTGCAGAGAGAAGATTGGGAAATAAGATGTTAGGGGTCCCCTCTCTTGAGGAGGTCCACCTGGTGGGACCAAGGAGAAGGAACTTCTCCGTGGTGGCTCCCTCCCTGAGGGACATCATTCCTGCGGAGATAAGATTGGAAATCAGACGTTATGGGTCCCTTCTTTTGAGGAGGTCCACCTGGTGGGACCCAGAAGAAGGGCCTTCTCTGTGGTGGCTCCCTCCCTGTTGTTTGAAGGACCGTCCTTTTCCAGTTATATCCACCTGACCCACCAGAGCAGTGAGGCAGTGGATGTTATGGCTCCCCTCTCTTAAGGAGGTCCACTTGGTGGGACCCCAGAAGAAGAACCTTCTCTGTGGTGTCCTACCTGAACATCATCCTTCCGGAGATAAGATTGGAAATAAGATGCTATGAATCACCTCCCTGAAGGAGGTGTACCTGGTGGGACCCAGAAGAAGGGCCTTCTCCGTGGTGGCTCTCTCCCTCAGGAACATCATTCCTGCAGAGATAAGATTGGAAATAAGATGGTATGGGTCCCCACTCTTAAAGAGGTCCATCTGGTGGGACCCAGGGCATGGGGGCTCCCTGCCTGAGGAACATCATCCTCGCAGAGATAAGATTGGAAATCAGGTGTTAGGGGTCCCCTGCCTTAAGGACGTCCACCTGGTGGGACCCAGGAGAAGGGCCTTCTCCGTGGTGGCTCCTTCCCTGTTGTGCTCCAGTTTATCAACGGCCTTTTCGAAGGGTGGGGTCCAGAATTGGACCCCAGGATCCCACGAGACACGTCAGCAAGACGGGACTCTTGACTTGCCCCGAGTTCGACTGTACGCTCCTGCTCGCACAGCCGGAAAAAGCCTTTTCCTCCGATTCAAAAGGCCTTGATGGTCTCTTTCCCACCAGGCTCGCATTTTCAACGAGACGCCCATCAATCCGCGGAGATGCCTGCACATCCTCACCAAGATCCTTTACTTGCTGAACCAGGTAAAATGCGGCTTCCGGGCAGGACTAGCGGCGGAACATGCACTTGTCCATCTGAGCCGGCTTGTGTGGGAGGAGATGAAGGTCCTGGGAGTGGGGGGTGGGGGGTGGGGAATTATTGCAACCTCCCTGAAGTTAAGCACTGGGGCAGGGTTCCCATTTTAAGAGGTGGGGGGGCGCGCAAGGAATGGGGTAAGCTGGGTCACCCTCTCCTCAGGCCTTCCTGTAAGGTCAGTGGAAGACCAGGGCAGGGAATGAGGGCTACAGAGAAGCCCTGATGCAAACAGAAGTTGGCTGAACCCCTCCATTCTCACACACACACACACACACACACACACACACACACACACACACACACATATATACCGGCTTTCCAGCCAGACCTTCGTCTGTTTTGGAGGTTCATCGCTTCTATCCTGTTCCTCTTTACAAAAGGAAGAGTCTGGTTTTATATATTCATTCACTTCCCACCTTTCTCGTTTTCATAATAATAATAAGTAAGTCGGAAGGGACCTTGGAGGTCATCTAGTTCAACCCCCTGCTCAGGCAAGAAACCCTATACCATTTCAGGCAAATGGCTGTCCAGTCTCTTCTTAAAAACTTCCAGTGTTGGAGAATTCACCGCTTCTGGAGGCAGGTGGTTCCACTGGTTAATTGTTCTAACTGTCAGGAGGTTTCTCCTTAGTTCCAGGTTGCTTCTCTCCTTGACGAGTTTCCATCTGTTGCCTCTTGTCCTGCCTTCAGGTGCATTGGAGCTTGACTCCCTCTTTGGGGCAGCCCCTGAGATACTGGAAGACTGCTTTCATGTCCCCCCTCATCCTTCTCTTCATTAAATTAGACATGCCCAATTCCAGCCATTGTTCCAGTCCCCCATAAATAACGCAAGGCAGCAAACATCCCAAATATCCTTGTCTTTTCCCTAGAACAACCTGGCAGGGTGGGCTGGATTGAAAGGGAGGGGCTGGCCCCAAAATCACCCAGCCACCTTTTGTGACCAAGGCGGGACTAGAACTCACTGCCTCATAATGGGAACCAAGGTCACCCGGCCAGCTTTCATGCCTAAGGTGGGGCTAGAATTCCCCTGTCTCCTGATGATTGGCCCAAGTTACCCAGTTCGCTTTAATGCTGAAAGTGGGACTGGAATTCCCCTGTCTCCTGGTGATTGGCCCCAAATCACTCTGAGCTTCATTGCCTAAAGTGGAATTAGAATTCCCCGCCACCTGGTGTTTGGCCCAAAGTCACCCAGCCTACTTTCATGCCTAAGGCGGGACTAGAACTCACCATTTCCTGGTGATTGGCCCAAAGTGACCCAGCCGGCTTTCATGGCTTAAGGCGGGACTAGAACTCTCCTGTTGCCTGGTGATTGGCCCAAAGTCACCTGGCTGGCTTTCATGCCTAAGGCAGGACTGGAACTCCCCCATTGCTTGGTGATTGGCCCAAAGTCACCCAGCCGGCTTTCAAACCTAAGATGGGACTATAACTCCCCCGTCGCCTGGTGATTGGCCCAAAGTCACCCGGCCGGCTTTCATGCCTAAGGCGGGACTGGAACTCCCCCATCGCCTGGTGATTGGCCCAAAGTCACCCAGCCGGCTTTCATGCCTAAGGCGGGACTAGAACTCCCCTGTCGCCTGATGATTGGCCCAAAGTCACCCAGCCGGCTTTCATGCCTAAGGCGGGACTAGAACTCCCCCGTCGCCTGGTGTTTGGCCCAAAGTCACCCAGCCGGCTTTCATGCCTAAGGCGGGACTATCACTCCCTGTCGCCTGGTGATTGGTCTCAAGGTTGGCAACCTTGCCTCTATTTTTCCTACCCCTGAAGCACCCGCACGGACGGGCCCACGAAACCCACAGGAAGCGAAATGGATCCAAGGTCACCTTGACCTTTTCGCTAGTATTCTTGAAGTTTGACGTTGCGTCTCTCCTTAGCCCAGCCAGCGGTTCCTGTTGCAGCCCAAAAGCTAGTGTGAAACGAGTGGGGCTGTTTTGGGGGGCGTGGGCATTTTTTTTTGGGGGGGGGGGGGCGATCGCATAACTTGAGAGCAGGGGAGGGATGAAGCCGGTGCAAGCGCTTTGGAGGACCTTGGCCTCGGCCTAACCTCTCTTCCTTAGGGGGAACATTTTGGGACGACGGAAGCCACGGAAGCCTTCTTTGCCATGACCAGATTATTCCAGTCCAACGACGTGAGTGGTTTCTTTGCTGAGATCCTGGTCCTGGGTTGGGGGGGCTGCTGGCAATGCTCTCCCGTGAAAGCAAGGGTCTCCAACCACGCCCGCTTGACGACTGGTGGACTTCAGCTCCCAGGCTGGCTGGGGAATTTTGGGAGCTGAAGTCCACCAGCCGTGATGCAGGCGTGGTTGGAGCCTTCCCTCCCCTCCCCACCCTGTTCGCAAGGCCCTCAGAGAGGTCTTGTGGTCAACCACAACCAAACCAGCAACCCCTTGGAAAAAAAACCAAGCTTTTAATTCTGGGTGTCTTTCCGCAGCAAACCTTAAGGAGAATGTGTTACCTGACCATCAAGGAGATGGCCAACATTTCAGAGGACGTCATCATCGTCACCAGCAGGTACCTTTTTCGATTCTGCGGCTAGGAGCATCGGACTTTCAGCCGGGATGGAGAATCTGTTTTCTACCTAGAAACCTCTAGAATAGATCACGTTACAGGGTCCGTTCAGTCCCCCAAGGGATTGTATCTTCTGCAGGTTGAAACAAGCCTGTTTTTCGCATCCGGGGTCTCTTGGAGAACCAATTCCCCTGCATAAGGCACACCGCAATCTCCGCTTGGTCTCCTGGGCGCCCTTGAAAAATCTGAAGCAGACACATTTACCATAGAAAAGCCCTAATACTTTAATGACGCCAACAGGCTGACGAAAAAGAGTTTGAGATAGTGGTTAAGGCATCAGGCTAGAAAGTGGGAGGCTGTGAGTTCTAGTTCTACCTTAGGCGTGAAAGCCGGCTGATTGACTTTGGGCCAATCAGCAAGTGAAGGTGATTTCTAGTTCCCCCTTAGACATGAAAGCTGGCTGGGTGACTTTGGGCCAGTCACCAGGAGAAGGTGAGTTCTAGTTCCCGCTTAGGCATGAAAACTGGCTGGGTGACTGGGCCAATCACCAGGAGATGATGAGTTCTAGTTCCCCCTTAGACATGAAAGCCGGCTGGGTGACTTTGGGCCAATCACCAGGAGACTGGGAATTCTAGTCCCATCTTATGCATAAAAATCAGCTGGGTGACTTTGGGCCCATCCCCAGGAAACAATGAGTTCTAGTCCCGCTTTAGAAGGAAAACCAGCTGGGTGGCCTTGGGCCAGTCACTTTCTCTCAGCCCTAGGAAGGAAACAAGGGCAGACCACTTCTGAAAACAGCCTTGCCGAGGGAACCGCAGGGCCTTGTCTGGCTGAGGAATTCTGGGAGTTGAAGTCCGGACATCTTGAAGTGGCTGAGGCTGAGAAACACTGCTTTAGAGAAAACAATGGCCGTGGATCTCAGGAATCACCAAATCTGATTGCAAGGCCAAAAAAAAATAAAAAAATAAAAAATAAATCTGGCTGCATTTGGTACCCAGCTGAAGCTTCCGAGCTGTCTCCAAGGGCTGCCCCATACAGGACGCACGGCAGTAATCTAGCTCCGAGACAACCAACGTATGGATGGCTGAACCTCAGGACCCCTGACGTCTCTGTTAATGCCGGCTTGCCTTGTCTGCTCTAGCCTAACGAAAGATATGACAGGAAAAGAAGACCTTTATCGAGGCCCTGCGATTCGCGCGCTATGTCGGATCACGGATGTGAGTACGAAATTTTTTTCCCATCGTGAAAGAGGGCGATGAAAGGAAGGGGTGTTCTGCTTCGTGGAAGAGGTTTTGAACCCCGGGGTCCGGAGATCTTACCCTCAGCTTCAGAGTCTTCTAACAGGTCGTCCTCGACTTACGACCACAGCCGATTATGCTTGCGAGTCACGACGATCGTAAACGAGGTCGTCACGCGACCGATCTGATGTTATCCCCTTTTGTTGGAGTGGGGCCGTTAATGGAATCCTCCAGGGTCGTTAAGTGAACATGTGGTCATTAAGAGCAAAACCCCATTATTTTCCCCGGGGCGGTTTTGCCGCAAGTCAGAAGACCAGTTTTCAGGAAGACGTCGTAAATTGAGGTCGCGTGACCGCAGATCTCTGCAAACCGCTGTAAACGCAGGAGAGCTGCTGAAGGAAGAACTTTGTAACCGGGTCCTAAGTATCTTTCCTGGGGCCTGTTGTGACTTTGAATGGTTGCTAAGCAATCTGTCGTAAGTCGAGGACTACCTGTAGATTAATGGGTACTTTGGGCAAGCTTAAAACTCTTCCTTAAACCAGGATCTTCTGGATGTGTTGAATCTTTTAGCTACAAGCTACTCTTAAGGACACAAACAGCCAGAGGATCACAAATAAATAAAGACATTTCTATTCATTATAAATATAAGCAAATAAATCATAAACTCTTAATGGTTGGAAGGGACCGTATTTGTTGTCTAATGTGATGTTTCTCAGCCTTGGCTATTTGAACATGGGTGGACTTCAGCTCCCAGAATTCCTCAGCCGGCATGGCCAGCTGGGGAATTCTGGGAGCTGATGTCCAGCCATTTTAAAGTGGCTGAGGTTGCGGGGAACGCTGGTTTGGAACTGGGGTCTCCAAACGTGGCAACTTTAAAGACTCGTGGACTTCAACTCCCAGAATTGGCTGGCTGGGGAATTCTGGGAGCTGAAGTCCGTCCATCTTAAAAATGGCCAAGGTTGGGAAAGACTGAATTGCTGGCTGAGGAATTTTGGGAATTCGAGTCCACAAGCTTTCCAAGTTGCCAAGTTTGGACTCCCCTGCCTCAAGAGGCTGCTTTCCCCAAATGCGAAGAACTAGAAACGTAATCTTTTAAATCAGACAGTGAATAAACATGCCAAAAAATACAAAATAGTTTTGTTTTGTGAAGTACTAAAGAGCCTCAATTGAATGTAGCATAGAAATAGAGAATGGAATGGAATGGAATGCAGGAATAGAATTAGAATTAGAATTAGAATTAGAATAGAATAGAGAAGAATAGAATAGAATAAAATAGAATAGAATAGAATAAGGAATGAATAGAATAGAATAGGGAATAGAATAGAATAGAATAGAATAGAATAGAATAGAATAGAATAGAACAGAGAATAGAATAAGGAATGAATAGAGTAGAGTAGAATAGAATAGAATAGAAGTCGGAAGGTACCTTGGAGGTCCTCTAGTCCAACCCACAATGTAATTTTTTCATTTCTGGCCAGTGGGCCATTGGGAAGTCTACCTTCTCCTCACTTTCCCAGGGAACGATGCTCCAGGCCATCGAGAGATACATGAAGCAAGCCATAGTGGACAAAGTCCCCAGTGTCTCCAGTTCCGCCTTGGTATCCTCTTTGGTAAGTAAAGGAGGCCAGGACTTTTGGTCCTGTGTTCTGAATTCAAGTTCTCTGCCACCGACGTGTATTTCCCACAAGCAAAATCAATGAGGGGAGGCAGATTTGCTTAACGCCCAGGTGCTTCATTGAACAACTGCCGTGATTCCCTTAGGAACCGTTGCAAGACGGTCGTAAAATTGGGTCTGACTCGCTGAGCAAGCCCCTTGCTTAACAACTGGAATTCTAGTCTCAATCGTGGTCGTAAGTCAAGGACTGCTTATACTGACCTACAGGTATGACACATGCTAGGCGTGTTCTAGTTTCCAGGGAAGGCGTCTCTGAATAGCGGCGGATTCATACACAGGTAATCCTCGAATGACAACCATTCATTTAGAGACGCTTTGAAATTACCATAGCAATGAAAAAAGTTACTAATGACCATTTTTCGCACTCACGACCCTTGTAGTATCCCCGTGGTCAGGATTTGTATTTCTTGAGGCCATCTAGTCATTAGAACGCAGTCCTGTCAGCAGTTCCACACCCATTTGCACTATTCAGCTGACCCTGCGGGCCCAGATAAACCTCCAAGCAGCTTCAACGATTCTCAGGAAGAGGACTCAACGACCAGATGACTGCAAGGAGTGTGAATCCTTCCAACTTCCACCATTCCGTCAGAACTTGAAGAAGCTTCTCGGATGAGATGTGAAACGTTTTCAAGGAAAAACAAAGGGAAGTCCAGCTGTCTTTTGAAAAAACAACCATACACCTTTGGGACACCTGGATGATGGAGGATCTCCATAGATGAATTGTTCTGATGTTCTCTGCAACATTAATACTCATGTTTCCCCAAAAATAAGACCCAATTGGAAAATAAGCCCTAACGTGATTTTTTTCAGGACGCTCGTAATATAAGCCCCACCCCCCCACCCCAAAATAAGCCCCAGTTAAGATCGTCAGCCAGGTGGATGCATTGAGTACCGTATTTTCCAAATATAAGTCCCCCCCCAAAAAATATAAGCCCCAGTTAAGATCGTCAGCCAGACGGACACATTTACAGTAGTACTGTATTTCCTCAAATACAAGCCCCACCCCCAAAATAACCCCCAGTTAAGATCCTCCAGCCAGATGGACGCATTTAGTACCGTATTTCCTCAAATACAAGCCCCACCCCAAAATAAGCCCCAGTTGAGATAGCCAGACAGACACATTTAGTACCTTATTTCCCTGAATATAAACCCTAACCAGAAAATAAGCCCTAATGCATGTTTTGGAGGAAAAATGAACATCAAGACCTGGTCTTATTTTGGGGGGAAACATGGTAGTAGGTTCTGCAACGTCCTTTGGTTTGGATTTCAGATACCGAGTCCTCTTGGTTCGTAGATGGAGCCTCTTTCAAGTGAATTCCTCCTGTCCATCAACTTCCAGGCTTTTACAACCCCCCAGAAGACCTCACTTGTTTAACTTGATTCAGGATGGGCATTAATCCAGATCCGTTTTTGACTTAGAGTCACCGCTGGGATTCTTGATTCTTGGCCCTCTTTTCCAGCATATGATGAAGGTCAACTACGATGTGGTCAAGCGGTGGATCAATGAGGCCCAGGAAGCTGCTTCCAGTGACAACGTCATGGTGCAGGTAGGGATTGCCCAGAGCTTGGGAGGGAGCTGGGAAGCTTTCCGGACCCATCCTGGGAGGTGGAGGCCAGCCTGGACAGTCCACCTTCCCCCACTTGATGCCTTCTCTGCAGATAGCAATAGCAGTAGCCCTTAGGGTTATGTACCGCTTCACAGTGCTTGACAGTCCTCTCTGTGAGATTTACAGAGTCAGCCTGTCGCCCTCAACAATCTGGGTCCTCGTCTGACCGACCTGGGAAGGACGGAAGGCGGAGTCGACCTTGAGCCGATCAGGATCGAACTGCTGGCAGTTGGCAGAATTAGCCTGCAATACCGCATTCTAACCACTGCTCCACCATCAGATAGATAGATAGATAGATAGATACATAGATAGATAGATAGATAGATAGATAGATAGATAGATAGATAGATAGA
>JAKJMR010019934.1:0-16687 GCA_024449315.1 Daboia siamensis
ATGAAACGTCTGCAAGGAAACCACCCAGCTCAGAGAGCACCAAGGACACATGCCTCCCACCGTCTTCCCCAGGAGAGACCCCCTGCAGTGCATTCCTTCTTTTGACCTTTCCAACTCAACTGGCCCTTTCGCAAGGGGGGGTGGGGTTTAGGCCCGTCAGCTAATTCTTCCCTCTCTTGGCAGACGAGATCCGCACGGGGACCTACCACTCCCTCTTCCACCCGGAGCAGCTGATCAGCGGCAAAGAAGATGCTGCCAACAACTATGCCCGGGGCCACTACACCATTGGCAAAGAGATCATCGACTCCGTGCTGGGCAGGATCCGCAAAATGGCAAGTGACCAGGGCATCTCCCCGCCCCCCTTAATGACTGCGACTTTAGGGCTTCTGGACTTCAACTCCCAGAATCCCCCGGCCACTTAGAGCAGGGTTTCCCATCCTTGGTGACCTTGAGGCTTCTGGACTTCAACTCCCAGAATCCCCCGGCCACTTAGAGCAGGGTTTCTCATCCTTGGTGACCTTGAGGCTTCTGGACTTCAACTCCCAGAATCCCCCAACCACTTAGAGCAGGGTTTCTCATCCTTCACCTTGAGGCTTCTGGACTTCAAGTCCCAGAATCCCCCGGCCACTTAGAGCAGGGTTTCCCATCCTTGGCGACTTTGAGACACGTGCTCCTTAGGACAGATAGTCCTCTATTTACAACAATTCATTTAGTGGCCATTCGAAGTAGCAACGGCACTGAAAAAAGATACCTTGTGACCGGTTTTTCACACTTAACGACCATTGCCACATCCCCAGGGGCAGGTGATCGAAACTCGGAGGCTTGGCAACCAGTTCAGCTTTATGACCGTTGCAAGTGTCCCGTGATCCCCCTTTTCACGAACCTCTGACAAGCAAAGTCAGTGGGGGAAGCTGGATCCACTTAACGACCGTGTTGCTAAATTAGTAGCTGCTGTGATTCACTTAACAGCTGTGGCAAAGAAGGCTGTAAAATGGGGCAAAAGTCATTTAACAACGGTCTCAGCAGCAGAATTTTTGGGGCTCAACTGTGGTCATAAGTCAAAGAAATTCTCTCTCTCTCTCTCTCTCTCTCACACACACACACACACACACACACACACACACACACAGAGGGAGAGACAGTGTTGTGTGACCCTCTTTTGCGACCTCCCGACACGCCAAATCAATGGGGGAAGCCAGATTCCCTTAACAACTGCAGCGATTCCCTTAACCACGGCCGCAAGGGAGGTCATAATAGGGGGGCAAAGCTGACTTAACGAAGGCCTCACTTAGCAACCAAGCCTGGGGCTGACCGGCGGTCACCAGTCAAGCTCACAGCTTTGGCAGGCCGGTTTCCTTGTCTGGGCCCAGCCGGCTTGTCCTGAGAGTCGGCCAGCGGAGGACCCCCATAACCCCCTTTCTCTCGCCCAGCCAGGCTGACCAGTGCAGTGGCCTTCAGGGGTTCCTGGTCTTCCACAGCTTCGGTGGCGGCACCGGCTCCGGCTTCACCTCCCTCCTGATGGAGCGGCTCTCCGTCGAGTACAGCAAGAAGTCCAAGCTGGAGTTCTCCGTGTACCCCGCCCCCCAGGTCTCCACCGCCGTGGTGGAACCCTACAACTCCATCCTGACCACCCACACCACCCTGGAGCACTCGGACTGCTCCTTCATGGTGGACAACGAAGCCATCTACGACATCTGCAACCGGAACCTGGACATCGAACGCCCCACCTACACCAATCTCAACCGGCTGATCGGGCAGATCGTCTCCTCGGTGACGGCTTCCCTGAGATTCAACGGGGCCCTGAACGTCGACCTGATCGAGTTCCAGACCAACCTGGTGCCCTACCCCCGCATCCACTTCCCCTTGACCACCTATGCCCCCATCATCTCGGCCGAAAAGGCCTACCACGAGCAGCTCTCGGTGCCGGAGATCACCAACGCCTGCTTCGAGTTTGCCAACCAGATGGTCAAGTGCGACCCCCGCCGGGGCAAATACATGGCGTGCTGCCTCTTGTACCGGGGAGACGTGGTGCCAAAGGACGTCAACGCGGCCATTGCCGCCATCAAGACCCGGAGGTCCATCCAGTTTGTCGACTGGTGCCCGACCGGCTTCAAGGTGGGCATCAACTACCAGCCGCCCACCGTGGTGCCCGGAGGGGACCTGGCCAAAGTCCAGCGGGCCGTCTGCATGCTCAGCAACACCACGGCCATCGCCGAGGCCTGGGCCCGGCTGGACCACAAGTTTGACCTCATGTACGCCAAGCGGGCCTTCGTCCACTGGTACGTAGGGGAAGGCATGGAGGAAGGCGAGTTTGCCGAAGCTCGGGAAGACTTGGCAGCTCTGGAGAAGGATTACGAAGAAGTCGGGCGGGATTATGCCGACGGGGAGGAAGAGGAGGCAGAGGAAGATTTTTAGAACAAAGCGCCGGCCCACATCTGTGTGCGCAGCCAAGCCGAGGTCAAACATAAGGAGAAAAGGATGTCGTATCCCCCTGCCGAAAAGTACCCGTTGGTTAGCATCGGGATTCCCGTGCCGTTATTATTTTATTGTTATTATTAAAAAATTTGCAATCTCCTCTTCTTCAAGGACTAGAACACGCTGTACTTTGCTTGAAACCCCCCCTCCTGCTGTAGCCCCCCCCCCTTTTTTTTTAATCTTCCTAGTTAGAACGAAAGCAAAAAAAAAAATTATAATGATAATTAACGCTTGAGTGAGGATTTGGGAATCTCCGGGGTTGACAAAAAGGCATTATTACGTAGGGCTCTTCAATCGTGTTGGGGAGGGGGAGGCAAAAAAAATAATAATAATCCCTCGATATTATTATGAGACGCAATAATCCGCTTCTTTGTACTTCATTAAAAAGTTGAAATCTTGTAGGTGGGGCTTTTTTTCCCCCCCACTCCGATGGAGAGCAACGGGATCTTCCGGAACTCTGGCAAAGTTATTGCTTCGCCCCTTTGCGGACCCTTTGCAGTTTTGCTGTTTTGTTCGTTTAATAGTTCCAGTCCTCGACTTACAACATTCATTTAGCGACCGTTCAAAGGTACAGCAACCCTGGCAAGAAAGTGGCTCAGGGCCGTTTTACAGGCTTAACAACCGTCGCAGCGTTCCCCCGTGGTCACGTGATCCAAATTCAGCCACTTGGCAACTGGTTCGTATTTACGACGGTTGCCGTGTCCCGGGGGTCACCTGATCCCCTTTTGCGAACGTCTGACGAGCAACGTCAAGGGGGGGGAAGCTGGATTCGCTTAAGGACTGTGTTGCTAACTTAACAACCGCAGCGATTTGCTTACCCATATCAAGGAAGGTTGTAAAATGGGCTTACAGTCGTGATTCGCTTAACAACTGTGGCAAGGAAGGTCGTAGAATGGGGCAAAGCTCACTCTAACCAATGTTTCACTTAGCAACATAAATTTTGGGCTCAATTGTGGTTGCAACTCGGAAGGAAGGAAGGAAGGAAGGAAGGAAGGAAGGAAGGAGGAAGGAAGAGGGAGGGAGGGAAGGAAGGAAGGAAGGAAGGAAGGAAGGAAGGAGGAAGGAAGAGGGAGGGAAGGAAGGAAGGACGGGAGGAAGAAAAATAAGGGGAAGGAAATGCAAAGAAGGAGGAAGGAAGGGGAAAGAGGAAGGAAGAGAAAAGGGAGGGAAGGAAGGATGGGAGGAAGGGAAAGAAGGAGGGAAAGGAAAGGAAGGAAGGGGAAAGAGGAAGGAAGGAGAGAGGGATGGAAGGAAGGAAGGAAAAGGGGAAAAAAAAGCATTTTTTTTCCCCCCAATATTTTCATTTGGAAATCCAGAGAGAGAGAGAGAGGCGGAGAATTCAAGTTAACAGTCCAGCAGAATGCAACACGAGGCCGTTTTTATAGGCCTTTCCAAGAAAATTACACGGACCTAAAAATTAAAAAAAAAATGAAGTCACTGCAGCCGAGGCACAACTAAATAAATATTCTCCTCATGATTTTGGAATGCAAAGCAGGGATTCTTGCATCAGGTCCCATTTTCTGCACAATTTGCACAATCTGTTGGAATGGCGTGCTAAATTGGGACGGGGAGATGCCCCAGCGTATTGTAAACTTATCAAGTACCCATCCCTTGAATTGTTTATGCAGCTGCCTAAAGAATTAAGTAATCAAATGTGCTTTGCAAACCGAGCCAAGGCATCGAGGTAACAGAATGTTTGCTCCGTTAGTTTATTATTTATTATTATTCAAATTTATATACCGCCCTATTCCCGTAGGACTCAGGGCGGTTTACAGGGAAAATTAAAATACATAGTATACAAAATTAAAATCAGTTAAAACTATTAATTAAATCACAGTCCCTGAAGTTAAACTAAAACCCGATTGAATTAAATTAAATTAAAACCCCTCAGTCTGGGCTAAACAGCTCGAAGAACCAGGTTTTCAAGTCCCGGCGCAATGACAATCTTGCAGGACGTTGATAAATTTCATAGTTAAAATATTAAAAGAGAGGGGGGAAAAAGTCAAATCTTGTTTTGGGAGGGGATGATCAGAAGATGCCGGCGAATAGTAGTGCTTCGCAATCTTGCCAGCTTTAAGATGTGCGGACTTCAACTCCCAGAATTCCCTAGCTGGCAGAAAGCCAAAAAAAAGGGGAAAAAAATTGAAGCCGCATTTAACCCATCCTGCCTGTAGTTGTGATAGCCTTAATTCAGATTGCAGGAGACGCCGTTTTATTTATTTAATCAAATGTAGATGCCGCTCAGTTTTAAGTCGGCTCAGGGCAGCCTAGAAAAACTATTGGCAAAATAATAAAAAAATAAACCGCAATAAATAAAATGCAACATCCATTAATAACCGATTTCAGCTGGTGACCAGACAGAGCAAGAGGCCTGGCTGAAGCTTTCCTTCAAATTCCAGCCAGCCAGGCGGGCTGGATTACAGCTCCCATCATCCCTTGCCACATGGTCTGGGCTTGACAATGACTGGATATTATCGTATAAAATAAATCCCTTTTAAGATGGGTGGATTTCAAACCCCCAGAATTCCCCAGCCGGCATTCTCTCACGCGTCTGGACTTCAACTCCCAGAATTCCCCCAGCCAGCCATACTGACTAGGAAACTCTGGGAGTTGAAGTCCTTAACGTCAGTGTTGCTAAAGCCTGAGAAACACTTGGCGATAAACGAAAGACCGCCTGTAGGGGGCGTCTACGGCTCCTCCCCGAAAAGTCGCCGATCCCCCGCGCTCCTTTCGGGCGAGGGGGCGGGGCGTGGAAAAAGTGGGCGCGGCTCATGCAAATAGGAAAGAAGAAAAAAATGAGACGCGCGTGTGACGTTGCCGAGGAAGGCCGGCCCCACCGCTTGAGCGTCATCCCCGCGAGCCGCTGACGTCCCAGAAGCTTGGCCGGGCGGCGACCGGTGACGGGGCGGGATTTCCTGTCCGCGGACCGAGCGGCGAGGCCGAAGTGAGCGGCGGGGAGCCAACCGGCCGCTGCCGTCGCCATGATCAAGAAGTTCGACAAGAAAGATGAGGAGTCCGGTAGGAGGCGGCGCGGTTTACGTTAAAGCGGTTGCTGGGCAGATTTGAGGAGCTTCTCCTCCGCGGGGCTGTCAGCCCCGTTGATTCTCATCAGAGACCCGTTTGCTCCGCCCTCTGGGGGCGTGGCTCACGCGTCTTCTGAGAGGTTCGAAGCAGTTAGCCGCGCTTGGGGGCGTGGCTTTGGGAGAAGGGAAAGGAGAAGCTTTTCCCGCTTAGCTGTCTTCCGCCCTGCGGGTTGCCACAAACTCAGCTTTGCACGTCTGAACGGGCCCGCTGCAGCTGTTTGAGGCGGCCATGCAAAGCGGGCGGGCGGATTGGACTTTCTGGGTCAAGGGGCTCCTGGGGGCCCAGGCCGGGGTCCCTGGGCTGAGGTGTCCTTGTGTTGCCTCTGTGCGTTTCTCAGGTGTGTGTTACTTAGCAGCCACCAATCAAACCCCCACCCCAAAAAAAGAGATGGGAAACGCGAGTTAGAGAGGAGGGTCTATTTGGGGTAAGGGGTGAAGCTAGGATCCCTGCCGCTCAATCTGGTTGCAAAAAAAAAAAAAAAGCCCAGGATTTTAAGCCCTAGAATCCTTGGGGAAGAAGGGGACCTTAGAGGTCATCTAGTCTAACCCCCTTCCCAAGGCAGGCGTCTTTGTGAGTCCTCGACTTACGGCCCAAAATTGTTGCTGTCGAGCAAGACGTTGGTTCAAGTGAGTCTTTCTGCCCCGTTTTTAAGACACTACTCGCCTCGGTTGTTAAGCGAATCGCTGCAGTTGACAAATTAGCCACCCGGTTGTTCGGTGAATCTGGCTTCCTCTCTCCCTTCCTTCCCCCCCCCCCCCCCGGACTTGGCTGGTCGGAAGATCGCAAAAGGGAGACCGCGTGACCCTGGGACACTGCGGTCGTCGTAAATATGAACCCGTTAACAAGTGTCCGAATTTTTATTACGTGACCACGGAAAGGGGAGGGGGCTGCAACGGTCGTAAGTATGAATAACGGTCCTATGCCACTTTTGGGGGCGCCATTGTAACTTTGGTCACTAAACAGACTTGTAAGTCGAGGACTAGCTGTGCTAGGAGGTATGAAAACTTGGGTCACTTTAATAGCTGTGGACTTCAGCTCCCAGAATTCCCCAAGGATCAGAGGCGTGCCTTCATGGACCATAATAGTTTGCTGGTTGTGTGCCAACTACTTCTGGGCACTTTGATCCATACCAATCATAGCACAACGGTTAAATCCCAATAAATGCTGGCTAGGGAATTCTGGGAGTTGAAGTCCACCCCTCTTCAAGCAGAGGAAATTGAGGAACACTGCCCTACACCTTGCTTAAATGCCTCGTTGCAACTACATCCGACTTCCTTTTATGTTTCTCCTGCCGTGTAAAACTCTGGTTTTTATACATTACACACAATCTCAGGGAAAGACTTCGAGCGATTAGCCAGCGCGTAGCTTTTCTGCAGGATGATCTGTCCTCAACCTCCAGGTCTTCCAGGTGCAACTGTCACCTGACAAAACACGAAGAATCGGGATTACACATCATTTCCAGTTCAGAAGACTTCTTACTCATGCCTGTGCACAACCGATGGTCACCACTAAATTGGCTGTAAATACAAGTCAATGTAATTCAAGGAGGATTGGACTCAGAGCCTTTGTGACAACATAACGATTCCAGGCTGATTCCTCTCTTGACTCCACCCTCAGCCTTTGCTTCTTCTTTTCCTACAAGACCTTCCACGTCTGAGCAAAAACAGACCCTTCCCCAAAGAGTGACCCTGACTCTTGGATTAAGAGAGGGGGACTGACTCAGAAGTCTCCCAGATAGCCCCCATGACTCAGACTAGCTTCAAACTCCCATCGTCTCAATCGACACCGAACTACAAATGAGGGTCCCCAGGTTCAGAGACCATCCACATCTGTCTTACTGCCAAGCATTTGGGGTCACAAGGTCCTTGGGTGGCAAACACCGCCAGGTGACTAGGAGAGGTACTGTGAGTTGAGGACTATCTGTAATGTACTACTGAAGGTCTCGTTGTCATGACCTTTCACCTTTCACAATGCCTCACAGGGCAACCATTTTTGAACAACGTGCTAAGGTACAGAATATGTCCGAAATCTTTCATTCCTGAGGGAATGAAATTTGGGGGGGAAACGGCTGCTTCAGGGCTGCTGGCTGCTCCTTGTAGTCACACAATCTTCATTTTTTTCAACGTTCTGTGACAGTTTCCCAGCCAATCTCGCAATCCCTCCTTCCCTCTGATGCTTGTATAGAGTCGTATTACAATGTCATTTCGCTTCTGATAACGTAGACAGCTCCAGACTTGGAAAGAAAAGATTCACGAGGCCAAGAACACCAGTTGTGCCTTATCGCTGTCATGTACGACTCCTATTTCTTGCGCATTTTCACGTTGCAAACCAAAGTCCGTCCCATGGTGATGGGACCCATAGTTGGGAGGGTCTGACCTGGCATTCCCGAAAGTCTCTAAGGGAGCTTTGCATATCCCTCTTGTTTGAAATGTTAGGCTCACGTCGGGTATTCTTGTCTACTTCAGGTAGCAGCTCGAATCCTTTCCAACATTTGGAGAAAAGCGCAATCCTTCAGGAGGTATGGGGGGGTGTCTTCCTTGACTTTATTCTGTTCTGTTGATCCTGTCTTTATGGCCGTCCATCTCAATGGGCCGTGACTGGTTGGGGTGCAAAGCAGACCACATTTTGTGGTTTTGTTTTTGTAATTGCTTGTCTCCTAAGGAGGTCCACCTGGTGAGACCCAGAAGAAGGGCCTTCTCCATGGTGGCCTACTTGACCATTATCCCTGCAGAGAGAAGATTGGGAAATAAGATGTTAGGGGTCCCCTCTCTTGAGGAGGTCCACCTGGTGGGACCAAGGAGAAGGAACTTCTCCGTGGTGGCTCCCTCCCTGAGGGACATCATTCCTGCGGAGATAAGATTGGAAATCAGACGTTATGGGTCCCTTCTTTTGAGGAGGTCCACCTGGTGGGACCCAGAAGAAGGGCCTTCTCTGTGGTGGCTCCCTCCCTGTTGTTTGAAGGACCGTCCTTTTCCAGTTATATCCACCTGACCCACCAGAGCAGTGAGGCAGTGGATGTTATGGCTCCCCTCTCTTAAGGAGGTCCACTTGGTGGGACCCCAGAAGAAGAACCTTCTCTGTGGTGTCCTACCTGAACATCATCCTTCCGGAGATAAGATTGGAAATAAGATGCTATGAATCACCTCCCTGAAGGAGGTGTACCTGGTGGGACCCAGAAGAAGGGCCTTCTCCGTGGTGGCTCTCTCCCTCAGGAACATCATTCCTGCAGAGATAAGATTGGAAATAAGATGGTATGGGTCCCCACTCTTAAAGAGGTCCATCTGGTGGGACCCAGGGCATGGGGGCTCCCTGCCTGAGGAACATCATCCTCGCAGAGATAAGATTGGAAATCAGGTGTTAGGGGTCCCCTGCCTTAAGGACGTCCACCTGGTGGGACCCAGGAGAAGGGCCTTCTCCGTGGTGGCTCCTTCCCTGTTGTGCTCCAGTTTATCAACGGCCTTTTCGAAGGGTGGGGTCCAGAATTGGACCCCAGGATCCCACGAGACACGTCAGCAAGACGGGACTCTTGACTTGCCCCGAGTTCGACTGTACGCTCCTGCTCGCACAGCCGGAAAAAGCCTTTTCCTCCGATTCAAAAGGCCTTGATGGTCTCTTTCCCACCAGGCTCGCATTTTCAACGAGACGCCCATCAATCCGCGGAGATGCCTGCACATCCTCACCAAGATCCTTTACTTGCTGAACCAGGTAAAATGCGGCTTCCGGGCAGGACTAGCGGCGGAACATGCACTTGTCCATCTGAGCCGGCTTGTGTGGGAGGAGATGAAGGTCCTGGGAGTGGGGGGTGGGGGGTGGGGAATTATTGCAACCTCCCTGAAGTTAAGCACTGGGGCAGGGTTCCCATTTTAAGAGGTGGGGGGGCGCGCAAGGAATGGGGTAAGCTGGGTCACCCTCTCCTCAGGCCTTCCTGTAAGGTCAGTGGAAGACCAGGGCAGGGAATGAGGGCTACAGAGAAGCCCTGATGCAAACAGAAGTTGGCTGAACCCCTCCATTCTCACACACACACACACACACACACACACACACACACACACACACACACATATATACCGGCTTTCCAGCCAGACCTTCGTCTGTTTTGGAGGTTCATCGCTTCTATCCTGTTCCTCTTTACAAAAGGAAGAGTCTGGTTTTATATATTCATTCACTTCCCACCTTTCTCGTTTTCATAATAATAATAAGTAAGTCGGAAGGGACCTTGGAGGTCATCTAGTTCAACCCCCTGCTCAGGCAAGAAACCCTATACCATTTCAGGCAAATGGCTGTCCAGTCTCTTCTTAAAAACTTCCAGTGTTGGAGAATTCACCGCTTCTGGAGGCAGGTGGTTCCACTGGTTAATTGTTCTAACTGTCAGGAGGTTTCTCCTTAGTTCCAGGTTGCTTCTCTCCTTGACGAGTTTCCATCTGTTGCCTCTTGTCCTGCCTTCAGGTGCATTGGAGCTTGACTCCCTCTTTGGGGCAGCCCCTGAGATACTGGAAGACTGCTTTCATGTCCCCCCTCATCCTTCTCTTCATTAAATTAGACATGCCCAATTCCAGCCATTGTTCCAGTCCCCCATAAATAACGCAAGGCAGCAAACATCCCAAATATCCTTGTCTTTTCCCTAGAACAACCTGGCAGGGTGGGCTGGATTGAAAGGGAGGGGCTGGCCCCAAAATCACCCAGCCACCTTTTGTGACCAAGGCGGGACTAGAACTCACTGCCTCATAATGGGAACCAAGGTCACCCGGCCAGCTTTCATGCCTAAGGTGGGGCTAGAATTCCCCTGTCTCCTGATGATTGGCCCAAGTTACCCAGTTCGCTTTAATGCTGAAAGTGGGACTGGAATTCCCCTGTCTCCTGGTGATTGGCCCCAAATCACTCTGAGCTTCATTGCCTAAAGTGGAATTAGAATTCCCCGCCACCTGGTGTTTGGCCCAAAGTCACCCAGCCTACTTTCATGCCTAAGGCGGGACTAGAACTCACCATTTCCTGGTGATTGGCCCAAAGTGACCCAGCCGGCTTTCATGGCTTAAGGCGGGACTAGAACTCTCCTGTTGCCTGGTGATTGGCCCAAAGTCACCTGGCTGGCTTTCATGCCTAAGGCAGGACTGGAACTCCCCCATTGCTTGGTGATTGGCCCAAAGTCACCCAGCCGGCTTTCAAACCTAAGATGGGACTATAACTCCCCCGTCGCCTGGTGATTGGCCCAAAGTCACCCGGCCGGCTTTCATGCCTAAGGCGGGACTGGAACTCCCCCATCGCCTGGTGATTGGCCCAAAGTCACCCAGCCGGCTTTCATGCCTAAGGCGGGACTAGAACTCCCCTGTCGCCTGATGATTGGCCCAAAGTCACCCAGCCGGCTTTCATGCCTAAGGCGGGACTAGAACTCCCCCGTCGCCTGGTGTTTGGCCCAAAGTCACCCAGCCGGCTTTCATGCCTAAGGCGGGACTATCACTCCCTGTCGCCTGGTGATTGGTCTCAAGGTTGGCAACCTTGCCTCTATTTTTCCTACCCCTGAAGCACCCGCACGGACGGGCCCACGAAACCCACAGGAAGCGAAATGGATCCAAGGTCACCTTGACCTTTTCGCTAGTATTCTTGAAGTTTGACGTTGCGTCTCTCCTTAGCCCAGCCAGCGGTTCCTGTTGCAGCCCAAAAGCTAGTGTGAAACGAGTGGGGCTGTTTTGGGGGGCGTGGGCATTTTTTTTTGGGGGGGGGGGGGCGATCGCATAACTTGAGAGCAGGGGAGGGATGAAGCCGGTGCAAGCGCTTTGGAGGACCTTGGCCTCGGCCTAACCTCTCTTCCTTAGGGGGAACATTTTGGGACGACGGAAGCCACGGAAGCCTTCTTTGCCATGACCAGATTATTCCAGTCCAACGACGTGAGTGGTTTCTTTGCTGAGATCCTGGTCCTGGGTTGGGGGGGCTGCTGGCAATGCTCTCCCGTGAAAGCAAGGGTCTCCAACCACGCCCGCTTGACGACTGGTGGACTTCAGCTCCCAGGCTGGCTGGGGAATTTTGGGAGCTGAAGTCCACCAGCCGTGATGCAGGCGTGGTTGGAGCCTTCCCTCCCCTCCCCACCCTGCTCGCAAGGCCCTCAGAGAGGTCTTGTGGTCAACCACAACCAAACCAGCAACCCCTTGGAAAAAAAACCAAGCTTTTAATTCTGGGTGTCTTTCCGCAGCAAACCTTAAGGAGAATGTGTTACCTGACCATCAAGGAGATGGCCAACATTTCAGAGGACGTCATCATCGTCACCAGCAGGTACCTTTTTCGATTCTGCGGCTAGGAGCATCGGACTTTCAGCCGGGATGGAGAATCTGTTTTCTACCTAGAAACCTCTAGAATAGATCACGTTACAGGGTCCGTTCAGTCCCCCAAGGGATTGTATCTTCTGCAGGTTGAAACAAGCCTGTTTTTCGCATCCGGGGTCTCTTGGAGAACCAATTCCCCTGCATAAGGCACACCGCAATCTCCGCTTGGTCTCCTGGGCGCCCTTGAAAAATCTGAAGCAGACACATTTACCATAGAAAAGCCCTAATACTTTAATGACGCCAACAGGCTGACGAAAAAGAGTTTGAGATAGTGGTTAAGGCATCAGGCTAGAAAGTGGGAGGCTGTGAGTTCTAGTTCTACCTTAGGCGTGAAAGCTGGCTGATTGACTTTGGGCCAATCAGCAAGTGAAGGTGATTTCTAGTTCCCCCTTAGACATGAAAGCTGGCTGGGTGACTTTGGGCCAGTCACCAGGAGAAGGTGAGTTCTAGTTCCCGCTTAGGCATGAAAACTGGCTGGGTGACTGGGCCAATCACCAGGAGATGATGAGTTCTAGTTCCCCCTTAGACATGAAAGCCGGCTGGGTGACTTTGGGCCAATCACCAGGAGACTGGGAATTCTAGTCCCATCTTATGCATAAAAATCAGCTGGGTGACTTTGGGCCCATCCCCAGGAAACAATGAGTTCTAGTCCCGCTTTAGAAGGAAAACCAGCTGGGTGGCCTTGGGCCAGTCACTTTCTCTCAGCCCTAGGAAGGAAACAAGGGCAGACCACTTCTGAAAACAGCCTTGCCGAGGGAACCGCAGGGCCTTGTCTGGCTGAGGAATTCTGGGAGTTGAAGTCCGGACATCTTGAAGTGGCTGAGGCTGAGAAACACTGCTTTAGAGAAAACAATGGCCGTGGATCTCAGGAATCACCAAATCTGATTGCAAGGCCAAAAAAAAATAAAAAAATAAAAAATAAATCTGGCTGCATTTGGTACCCAGCTGAAGCTTCCGAGCTGTCTCCAAGGGCTGCCCCATACAGGACGCACGGCAGTAATCTAGCTCCGAGACAACCAACGTATGGATGGCTGAACCTCAGGACCCCTGACGTCTCTGTTAATGCCGGCTTGCCTTGTCTGTTCTAGCCTAACGAAAGATATGACAGGAAAAGAAGACCTTTATCGAGGCCCTGCGATTCGCGCGCTATGTCGGATCACGGATGTGAGTACGAAATTTTTTTCCCATCGTGAAAGAGGGCGATGAAAGGAAGGGGTGTTCTGCTTCGTGGAAGAGGTTTTGAACCCCGGGGTCCGGAGATCTTACCCTCAGCTTCAGAGTCTTCTAACAGGTCGTCCTCGACTTACGACCACAGCCGATTATGCTTGCGAGTCACGACGATCGTAAACGAGGTCGTCACGCGACCGATCTGATGTTATCCCCTTTTGTTGGAGTGGGGCCGTTAATGGAATCCTCCAGGGTCGTTAAGTGAACATGTGGTCATTAAGAGCAAAACCCCATTATTTTCCCCGGGGCGGTTTTGCCGCAAGTCAGAAGACCAGTTTTCAGGAAGACGTCGTAAATTGAGGTCGCGTGACCGCAGATCTCTGCAAACCGCTGTAAACGCAGGAGAGCTGCTGAAGGAAGAACTTTGTAACCGGGTCCTAAGTATCTTTCCTGGGGCCTGTTGTGACTTTGAATGGTTGCTAAGCAATCTGTCGTAAGTCGAGGACTACCTGTAGATTAATGGGTACTTTGGGCAAGCTTAAAACTCTTCCTTAAACCAGGATCTTCTGGATGTGTTGAATCTTTTAGCTACAAGCTACTCTTAAGGACACAAACAGCCAGAGGATCACAAATAAATAAAGACATTTCTATTCATTACAAATATAAGCAAATAAATCATAAACTCTTAATGGTTGGAAGGGACCGTATTTGTTGTCTAATGTGATGTTTCTCAGCCTTGGCTATTTGAACATGGGTGGACTTCAGCTCCCAGAATTCCTCAGCCGGCATGGCCAGCTGGGGAATTCTGGGAGCTGATGTCCAGCCATTTTAAAGTGGCTGAGGTTGCGGGGAACGCTGGTTTGGAACTGGGGTCTCCAAACGTGGCAACTTTAAAGACTCGTGGACTTCAACTCCCAGAATTGGCTGGCTGGGGAATTCTGGGAACTGAAGTCCGTCCATCTTAAAAATGGCCAAGGTTGGGAAAGACTGAATTGCTGGCTGAGGAATTTTGGGAATTCGAGTCCACAAGCTTTCCAAGTTGCCAAGTTTGGACTCCCCTGCCTCAAGAGGCTGCTTTCCCCAAATGCGAAGAACTAGAAACGTAATCTTTTAAATCAGACAGTGAATAAACATGCCAAAAAATACAAAATAGTTTTGTTTTGTGAAGTACTAAAGAGCCTCAAGTGAATGTAGCATAGAAATAGAGAATGGAATGGAATGGAATGCAGGAATAGAATTAGAATTAGAATTAGAATTAGAATAGAATAGAGAAGAATAGAATAGAATAAAATAGAATAGAATAGAATAAGGAATGAATAGAATAGAATAGGGAATAGAATAGAATAGAATAGAATAGAATAGAATAGAACAGAGAATAGAATAAGGAATGAATAGAGTAGAGTAGAATAGAATAGAATAGAAGTCGGAAGGTACCTTGGAGGTCCTCTAGTCCAACCCACAATGTAATTTTTTCATTTCTGGCCAGTGGGCCATTGGGAAGTCTACCTTCTCCTCACTTTCCCAGGGAACGATGCTCCAGGCCATCGAGAGATACATGAAGCAAGCCATAGTGGACAAAGTCCCCAGTGTCTCCAGTTCCGCCTTGGTATCCTCTTTGGTAAGTAAAGGAGGCCAGGACTTTTGGTCCTATGTTCTGAATTCAAGTTCTCTGCCACCGACGTGTATTTCCCACAAGCAAAATCAATGAGGGGAGGCAGATTTGCTTAACGCCCAGGTGCTTCATTGAACAACTGCCGTGATTCCCTTAGGAACCGTTGCAAGACGGTCGTAAAATTGGGTCTGACTCGCTGAGCAAGCCCCTTGCTTAACAACTGGAATTCTAGTCTCAATCGTGGTCGTAAGTCAAGGACTGCTTATACTGACCTACAGGTATGACACATGCTAGGCGTGTTCTAGTTTCCAGGGAAGGCGTCTCTGAATAGCGGCGGATTCATACACAGGTAATCCTCGAATGACAACCATTCATTTAGAGACGCTTTGAAATTACCATAGCAATGAAAAAAGTTACTAATGACCATTTTTCGCACTCACAACCCTTGTAGTATCCCCGTGGTCAGGATTTGTATTTCTTGAGGCCATCTAGTCATTAGAACGCAGTCCTGTCAGCAGTTCCACACCCATTTGCACTATTCAGCTGACCCTGCGGGCCCAGATAAACCTCCAAGCAGCTTCAACGATTCTCAGGAAGAGGACTCAACGACCAGATGACTGCAAGGAGTGTGAATCCTTCCAACTTCCACCATTCCGTCAGAACTTGAAGAAGCTTCTCGGATGAGATGTGAAACGTTTTCAAGGAAAAACAAAGGGAAGTCCAGCTGTCTTTTGAAAAAACAACCATACACCTTTGGGACACCTGGATGATGGAGGATCTCCATAGATGAATTGTTCTGATGTTCTCTGCAACATTAATACTCATGTTTCCCCAAAAATAAGACCCAATTGGAAAATAAGCCCTAACGTGATTTTTTTCAGGACGCTCGTAATATAAGCCCCACCCCCCCACCCCAAAATAAGCCCCAGTTAAGATCGTCAGCCAGGTGGATGCATTGAGTACCGTATTTTCCAAATATAAGTCCCCCCCCAAAAAATATAAGCCCCAGTTAAGATCGTCAGCCAGACGGACACATTTACAGTAGTACTGTATTTCCTCAAATACAAGCCCCACCCCCAAAATAACCCCCAGTTAAGATCCTCCAGCCAGATGGACGCATTTAGTACCGTATTTCCTCAAATACAAGCCCCACCCCAAAATAAGCCCCAGTTGAGATAGCCAGACAGACACATTTAGTACCTTATTTCCCTGAATATAAACCCTAACCAGAAAATAAGCCCTAATGCATGTTTTGGAGGAAAAATGAACATCAAGACCTGGTCTTATTTTGGGGGGAAACATGGTAGTAGGTTCTGCAACGTCCTTTGGTTTGGATTTCAGATACCGAGTCCTCTTGGTTCGTAGATGGAGCCTCTTTCAAGTGAATTCCTCCTGTCCATCAACTTCCAGGCTTTTACAACCCCCCAGAAGACCTCACTTGTTTAACTTGATTCAGGATGGGCATTAATCCAGATCCGTTTTTGACTTAGAGTCACCGCTGGGATTCTTGATTCTTGGCCCTCTTTTCCAGCATATGATGAAGGTCAACTACGATGTGGTCAAGCGGTGGATCAATGAGGCCCAGGAAGCTGCTTCCAGTGACAACGTCATGGTGCAGGTAGGGATTGCCCAGAGCTTGGGAGGGAGCTGGGAAGCTTTCCGGACCCATCCTGGGAGGTGGAGGCCAGCCTGGACAGTCCACCTTCCCCCACTTGATGCCTTCTCTGCAGATAGCAATAGCAGTAGCCCTTAGGGTTATGTACCGCTTCACAGTGCTTGACAGTCCTCTCTGTGAGATTTACAGAGTCAGCCTGTCGCCCTCAACAATCTGGGTCCTCGTCTGACCGACCTGGGAAGGACGGAAGGCGGAGTCGACCTTGAGCCGATCAGGATCGAACTGCTGGCAGTTGGCAGAATTAGCCTGCAATACCGCATTCTAACCACTGCTCCACCATCAGATAGATAGATAGATAGATAGATAGATACATAGATAGATAGATAGATAGATAGATAGATAGATAGATAGATAGATAGA
>JAKJMR010019935.1:0-11151 GCA_024449315.1 Daboia siamensis
ATAATAATAATAATAATAATAATAATAATAATAATAATAATAATAATAATAATAATAAAACAGCAACAACAACATTAAAAGTGTCAACCAGTAAAAGGAGAAAATTAGAAATAGCAAGGGGAGTACCAATAGTGAGAGGCACCTTGGGTGCAATCCCAAAACAACGGGAGCACCACTGGAACACCATCATCAGCATTGACAAATTCGCCATTAGTCAATTGCAAAAGGCAGCCTTACTAGGAACTGCTTCCATCCTGCAGTGATATCTGTAATACCATCAGACATCCACATCTGCCTATCCCAGGTCCTTGGTAAGGACTCGATAGGTAGACAAAAAATGCCAAATCCAGTCTGAACATCTGGATGACTGCGATGACCAATAATAATAACAAGAACAACAACATTAAAAGGGTCAACCAGTAGAAGGAGGAAATTAGAAATAACAGGATGAATTTTGCCAGACTATTGCAACTGTCTGAATAACAATAGATACACCTTGCAAGCTGCTAGAGTGGAGCTGTTCTAACCCTCTTCCTGCCTACCCGACATTCTAACCTCCGCTGCCTCTTTGTTCTCTGGGAAGCAGCCCCTCCTTCTGGGTAATCCAGACTACATTCTACCACACCCCTGTCCAATCGGCAGCGCTGGGATATTAAGGACGATGGTGGTGCAGAGCCTGTCAAAGCAGCCGTGTCTTTCCTCCCCAGGCACGACAACCCCCTCTTTGATTTCATCGAGAGTTGCCTTCGCAACAAGCACGAGATGGTGATTTACGAGGCCGCCTCGGCCATCATCCACCTCCCGAATTGCACAGCCCGGGAGCTGGCCCCGGCAGTCTCAGGTGAGTGCAGCACGGGAATCCGTCCCTTCATTTCGAACCCCGGAGTAGCTGGTGGACATGGCTGGTGGAGAGCTGGGAAACTTTACTCGCCGTATCTGCTAAAGCAGTTTATACGGCCGCCAAGTTGGTTACAAAAAAAAAAAAATCCGGCGTGTAATAAAAGCCCATTAAAAAAAAACACCCTACCCACCGTGGCAGCAACAACGCAAATCAAATCAGCCACAAGTTCTAACCGTAGTGCACAGGCTATATTAAGGTCATAACTCAAGGACTACCTATGCAGGGAGTTCTCTGTTTCACAAACACAATTGGGACCAGAACATCCATCACTTAAGTGATTGAGATGACCCCCCCCCCCCCCCCGCCCCTCTGGATGCTTCCCCAGATGCCTCTCCAGGTATCAGCTTGGAGGAAGATGAATTAGTTCCTGGCATGTCAGGAGGGGAGTTGTTCAATGACTCCAAGCAGCCATCCGAGAGGGATTGGCCTGAAGCACAGAAGGCAGAGAGAAGGCAGGAGCAGAGGAGGTCAGCCTGATTACTTGAGAGAAAGCAGTCTTGTCCCTCTGGATGGACTGCATCAGAAAGCTGGCTATTAAGCACAGCAGACCGAGGGAGGAGTTGCTGGAACAACATCTTGTATTTCCTACCTGTGTGCTTGCTGGTCGTTGTGATTCTTGCACTGACACCGTGCCTTGACTTGGATCGTGCCTTGTGAACTCTGGACTTTTTCTTGCCTCGCGAAGCCCCTCGTCTTGTGGGTTTAATTTTTGCCTGATGGGTTTATTTTGATTGGGAAACTTTCACCTGCCTGGTGGACTCGTCACCCCTTGCTCTGTGGACTAGCCTCACTCTGCTGGTGGCTGGGCTGAATTGGGACACTTCGGGGGGGGCGCAGTTTCAGTGGAGAGAGTTGCGGGGAAACCCACCAAACCACAGTTACATCTGTGTGTATGTGTGTGGGACTGAGTGCTATACGACTTGGCGACTTTTGTCGCAGAGGTTAACCCCACCCCACCCCCTTAGCAGCAACAACACAATCAAACCAGCCACTTCGGGGGCTCCGTCTCCATTTGTAGCCCACAGGCACACATGACACAACCAGGTTTTGGGGATCTTTCAGAAAAACAGGGTGGGGACCAACCGTATATCGGGGTGGGCGGAATGATGTTCCCTAGAGAAGGGGCCCCCACCGAGAAGGCCCTTTTTTGTGGTCCCACCAGGTGGACCTCTTTAACAGACAAGACCCGCAACAGTTCTTGTGGACCAGGGAGATATAACTGGGAAAAGACGGTCCTTCAGATATCCTGGCCCCAAACATGGAGGGCTTTGAAGCTGACCACCATCAACCTTGAATTGGACCTGAAAGAAATTAGCATCTCTTGCAAGAGAGGCAACACCTGGCAAGTCTGAGGCTTGCACAAAACTGTTCAAACCGGCGCATTCTGAACTTGCTAAACCAGTGGGGCCCAACCTATGTGCCGCGGCCCACTACTGGCCACTTGGCCGCAAGACAGGCTGGCCAGCGCACACACGTGTGTATGCATCCCCACCCCCACTTGCGCTAGCGCCGGTGGGCCTGTTTGCACATGCGCCTGGGGCTAGCGTTGGCGGCTAGCGCCTGTGCAAATGGGGCCACTAGCTTGCACGGGGTTTGTGCCTTCCATTTGGCACGCGCACGGTTGATGGCGGCTAGCGCCTACACCAATGGGGCCGCTAGCGCCGTAGAGGCTGCGCATCCTTTCCGTGTATGTATGCGGGCGCTAGCCGCAGCAGTGGCTAGCACCTGCGCGCTTAGACAAACAGCACTGCTAACCCCGTTCGTGACCTCTGCACTAATCCTCTGAATACTCTTCAAGGGCAGCCCCACATGAAACGCACGACAGTAGCCCAGTTAAGGTCAAGGGTTTTCCCGTTCTGCTGGCCTCCGCGGCAGCTTTGAAGCCCTCAGCGGGGTTGGCGGGGATGTAGAAGAGGTGTATTCATCTGGGTGGGTCGGAAATAGGGTACGGATGATGCGCTGTCCGTCAAGCTCGACACCTCTCCCCCCCACTCACAGTGTGTGACAGGACCTCAAATTGTCGTTTTGTTCTCCCCTCAGTGCTTCAGCTCTTCTGCAGTTCCCCCAAGCCCGTCCTGAGATACGCTGCCGTCAGAACCCTTAATAAGGTGAGCGCTGCTTCTACCGGGTGTAATTTATTTATCCATTAAATTGAGATGTCACGTCGCCGTCGGGCGGCGGCAGGCCACTTTTGCGACCTGTTCAAAGCGAGGGCGAAACATGGCAACCTTAAATGCCTTCAGGCCATCGTGCATTTACATTTCGTGCGACGTTAAACTTGGTTTAGTGACCGGCATTGGGGGGGGGAAAGGGACTCACGACCGTTTTTCACACTTAACAGCCGTTGCGGCATCCCCCGTGGTCATGTGATCCAAAGTTGGCCGCTCGGCCTCCAACTCCTATTTGCAGCATCCCGGGGTCACGTAATCCCCTTTGGCGACCTTAAGAGGAGCAAAGTCAATGAGGGAAGCCGGATCCACTTAACGACCGTGTTGCTATCTTAACAACTGCAGCGATTCACTATATTAGGAAAGGTTGTAAAATGGGACGAAACTCATTTAGCAACTGTCTCAGTTAGCAATGGAAATCTTAGGCTTGGCTGTGGTCGTAAGTCAAGGACTGCCTATAAAGAAGGGAGCAGTTAGCTGTGAAGGACCACATTGCTTGGACTTCTCTCCAGAAGGGCAGAAATTCCTGATGATGGAATCAGCTGATAATGAAGAAGGATTTCTTGGCGTTACGTTTAATTTACTTATTTTATTCTATAGTTTATTTTATACTTTATTTTATTATTTTACTTTTCATTTTAGGTTTTATTTTACCTCGTGATTTTCCTTTACTTATTTTGTTTTAATTTACTATATTTTACCTTACGATTTTACTTTATTTTACCTTACGATTTTACTTTATTTATTTGATATCATTTCATATTTTATTTGATTTCATGTTGTTCTCTACAGTGGCAGAGTTTCCTGACAAGGGAATCGGCTGATAATGAAGAACGATTTCTTGGAGTTATGTTTTCTTTTCTTTTATTTCTTTTCTTTTATATTTGATTTTATTATTTTATGTTTGATTTGGTTTGATTTTATATTTGATTATATTTTACCTTATTATTATTTTACTTTATTTTTATTTCATTTTATTTTTATTATTTTATTTTACGTTACCTCATAATTTTACTTTATTTTACCTTATTATTTTACTTAACTTATTTTTTTAATTCGTGTTTTATTTAAGGTTTATTAAATACCTTAAATACCTTAAGGTTTATTAAATACCTCAAATACCTTTGAGAGAAGGGCGGTATAAAAATCCAATTAATAAATAAATATGCCGCCCTTCTCCCTGAGGACTCAGGGAGAGTCATTTGACATTTCATTTCATTTCATATTTTATTTTATTTCATGTTGTTTTCCATAATGGCAGAATTTCCTGGCAATGGAATCTGCTAATAATGAACAACGATCTCTTGGAGTTAGGTTTCATTTTACTTTATTATAATTAATTTTATTATGTGTTTTAATTTTATTTACATGTTTTATACTCAATGTACTTTTATTGTCAGGTCGGTATGATTCAGTTTTTCTGAAGCTAGCTAGTTTTTGTTATACTGTCTGTAAAACTAGGCAGGCCTTGATTACATCAGTAATCGTAATATATCGCTGTGTTCAGATTCGTCTTATTTGAATGTTTAATTCATGTCTTGGCCCTTGGCTGTAATAAATTGATTGATTCATACTTTACTTATTTATTTTATTTTATATTTTATTTTATTTCATATTTTATTTTATTATTTTACTTCTTTTTACCTTTTATATTTTATTTTACCTTATTATTTTACTATTTTCTTTCGTTTCATTTCATTTTATTTTATTTTAGTTATTTATTTTATTTTCCTTTTTATATTTATTTTATATTGCATTTTACCTTATTGTTTTACTATTTTATTTCATTTTATTTCATTTTGTTTGGTTTTATTTATTTTATTTTATTATTTTATTTCATTTCATTTTATTTTATTTTATTTTATATTTTATTGTATTATTTTACTTTTTACTTTTTACCTTTTATTTTATATTTTATTTTACCTTATTATTTTACTATTTTCTTTCGTTTCATTTTGTTTTATTTTTAGTTATTTTATTTTATTTTATTTTATTTATTTTATTTTACTTTTTATATTTTATTTTATATTTATTTTGTCTTATTATTTTACTATTTTATTTCATTTTATTTCATTTTGTTTGGTTTTATTTTATTATTTTATTTTATTTCATTTTGTTTGGTTTTATTTATTTTATTTTATTTTATTTCATTTCATTTTATTATTTTATTATTTTACTTTTTATATTTATTTTATATTGTATTTTACCTTATTGTTTTACTATTTTATTTCATTTTATTTCATTTTGTTTGGTTTTATTTATTTTATTATTTTATTTTATTTTATTTCATTTCATTTCATTTTATTATTTATTTTATTATTTTACTTTTTATATTTATTTTATATTTTATTTTACCTTATTGTTTTACTATTTTACTTCATTTTATTTCATTTCATTTGGTTTTTTTTTTATTTTATTCTTTTATTTTATTACATTTCATTTTATTTTATTGTTTATTTTATTATTTTACTTTTTATATTTTATTTTATATTTTATTTTACCTTAATGCTTTACTATTTTATTTCATTTTATTTCATTTGGTTTGGTTTTATTGATTTTACTATTTTATTTTGTTTTATTTTATTATTAATCCTGTCAGCCCTTCTCGGTGCTTCTTTCAGGTGGCCATGAAGCATCCCTCGGCGGTGACGGCCTGCAATTTGGACCTGGAGAACCTGATCACCGATTCCAACCGCAGCATCGCCACGCTGGCCATCACCACCCTGCTGAAGACGGGCAGCGAGAGCAGCGTGGACCGGCTGATGAAGCAGATCTCCTCCTTCGTCTCCGAGATATCCGATGAGTTTAAGGTCAGCCTCCTAAACAACCTCTTCCCCACCGTTCCCAACCAACTGGCCCGTGGCCTGATAGCAGGCCGTGGACCTGCCGCTTGTGCAAATGGCCTCGTGAGTGCGTGAAGCTCCATTTGCACAAGCGGCAGTGCAAGCCACTTGTGTATAGATCCCCCCCTCCCTTCTAGCACTGATGATCTTACCTAGTTGGGTCATGAAACGTCTTCAGGAAAACCACCCAGCTCAGAGAGCATCAAGCACTGCACTCTCCTCCTCCTCCTCCACTCCTCTCCACAAACCCCACTCTTCTGTACTGATGATATTACCTAGTTAGGTCATGAAACGTCTGCGAGAAAACCACCCAGCTCAGAGAGCACCCGGGACCCCCACAGTTCCCACAGTGACACAAATAGCTTCTTTAATCCGACAAGAGTCTGTCTCTAGGTCAGATATGTCAAACACAAGGCCCGCGGGCCGGATGCGGCCCGCGAAGTGGTTTCATGCGGCCTGTGAAGCCATCCTGGAAACAGTGAGGGAACAGCCCCCGCTGCCTTGGCCCTGGCCCAGAGACCCTCCTTCTGCCAGAGACCCTCAGATCTGTCCCACTCCTGCCCAGGCCCCCATAGGCACCCTTGATGCCAACAATGCAGAGCTGACCATGCCCACCCAGTAGGCCATACGCACTCTAGCCACGCCCACCCAGTAGGCCACACCCACCCTGGCCATACCCACCCGGCCCCCTGAGGGCAATGCTGATGCGGCCCTCAATGAAATTGAGTTTGACACCCCTGCAGTCTAGGTGAAGAACAATTAAGAAACGACTCTTGAGTAATCCCATTTGATTCTTTTGGGACCTTGCGACCGTTCTCTTCCCCTCACATCGATGCCTTTTCCATTTTAAGCCATCCTTAGCATAACCGAGAGCAGAAGCTTTCAATCTTGACCACTTGAAGACGCAGGGACTTCCACTCCCAGAATTCCCCAGCCAGCATAGCTGGCTGGGGAATTCTGGGAGTGGAAGTCCCTGCGTCTTCAAGTGGTCAAGACTGAGAAACCCTTGTGTGCTGCCCACATCTCTCCATCATACAAGACCACCTTCTGCTGCTCGTGTCCTCATGATGCCCTACACAAAGGTGGGTTTTTCCCAGAAGCTCTTGAATCGACTTGCTGCACAGAAACGACCGGTCCTCACTCAACGCCGTGCTGTCGTTGCCTTGCAGGTGGTGGTCGTCCAAGCCATCAGTGCTCTGTGCCAGAAATACCCCCGGAAACACAGTGTCATGATGACCTTCCTGTCCAACATGCTTCGGGATGACGTAAGCCGCCTCATCTGCATTGGGGTGGGGTGGGGTTTTCCTGCAGCCTTCTGTGGGGGGAACTTAACCTACGGGGGGGGGGGGGTGGAGTGTGTGGGGGGGTGTAGCCAGATTTGCTGAACAACCTCGAGTGCCTTAACCACTGCGGCGATTCGCATGACGAGAAAGGTCATCAAATGAGGCAAAAACTCCTGTCGCAACTGCCATCGCTTAGCAGCGGAGATTTGGGGCTCAATTGTGGACGTACATCGAGGACCGCCGGGTAAACAAAGGGAGCAGTTAGGGTGGGGGGGGGTGAAGGATTCCGTCCCTTGGCCTTCTCTCCGTAACGGCGGAATTCCCTGCCGCTGGAATCGGCTGATCGCGAAGGGCGTTCTCCCGGAGTTCACGTTTTATGTTAGTTATTGATTTTCTTTCGTTTTGTTTTTATTGTATTTAAAAAAAAAATAAAAATGTCAGAGCATGCACAGTCTTCCCGCGCTGAGGTAGCCCTGGAGTAAAAACAGTAAACCGTGATTGGTATTCAATGTGGTTTGTATTACACACTATCTACAAATGTGCTAGAAACAACATACATGCAGGTGGTGATAATTCAGCAAACTGCAATGCACAGCAGTTACAGCAGGGAACAGACGAGAGAGAGAGAGAGAGAGAGAGAGAGAGAGACTCTAGCAAAAAGCCTTCCTTTTTATACTCGGGCTCTTAAAGGGATACACGCACTGGTTAGCGTCTAAAGCAGTAGCTTGACCAAAAATATATGTTAGCCTCCAGAGCTTCAGCTTTCCTCTTGAGGGTCTTCCTGTAAGCCTTTCTGGGTGGTTTTTTTTAGGGGGCCATGAAATGATTTGGGCCTCAGTTGTAGTCGTAAGTCGAGGACCTCGGGCCTGACTGCTGCTCTGCACACCTGCTTTGTGTTTCTCTCCCCCCCCCCTCCCCCCCGCAGGGCGGCTTCGAATACAAGCGGGCCATTGTGGACTGCATCATTGACATCATCGAGGAGAACCCCGAAAGCAAAGAGCCGGGCTTGGCCCACCTGTGCGAGTTCATTGAAGACTGCGAGCACACGGTGCTGGCCACCAAGATCCTCCACCTGCTGGGCAAGGAGGGGCCCAGGACCCCCTCCCCTTCCAAGTATATCCGCTTCATCTTCAACCGGGTGGTGCTGGAGAATGAAGCCGTTCGGGCCGGTGAGTTTGGGAAGGGGCGATGGCCTCCCTTCCACAGCCGGTCTGGTTTGTGTCGAGGGGCTTTAAGATGGGTGGACTTCAACTCCCAGAATTCTCCAGCCACCTGGCTTTAAGATAAATGGGCTTCAACTCCCAGAATGCCCCAGACAGCTCGCTTTAGATAAATGGACTTCAACTCCCAGAATGCTCCTGACAGCTGGCTTTAAGATAAATGGACCAACTCTCAGAATGCCCCCGACAGCTGGCTTTAAGAGAAATAGACTTCAATTCCCAGAATCCCCTAGCCAGCTGGCTTTAAGATAAACGGACTTCAACTCCCAGAATCTCCCAACCAGCTGGCTTTAAGATAAATGGACTTCAACTCCCAGAATTCTCTAGCCAGCCTATTTTAAGATGCGTGGACCTCAATTCCCAGAACTGAGCTCTGCTGGCCAGGGAATTCTGGGAGATGAAGTCCACATACAGGTAGTCCTCAAACCTACGACCGTAATGGGCAAATTAATTCATCACACTTGTAAAGTGGATCGTCACATGCTGGCTGGGGAATTCTGGAAGATGAAGTCCATATACAGGTAATCCTCGAGTTATCCCCGTAATGGACAGGCTAAGAAAGTCGTGACTCCTAAAATGGATCATCTCCTGACCCAATTTTGCAACCTTTTTTGCAGCTGCCATTAAGTGAACCCATTGTTCGCTTATGGGACATTTTTGCTAAAGGCCAGGGCGTCCCTTGAAATTTCAGAACCGGGTTGCAAATAACTTGAGTTGCTCCTTTGTAAACTTTGAACATCCACTAAGCAACTGGTTGTAAATTGAGAACTACATGTATCTTAAAAGTTGCCCAGACCAAGCCATAACCGTCGTTAAGAGAAACTCCTTGGGTACTTCTGCTTGGCCTTGGAAGACCTTGAGATGGACTAGCCACTTGAAAGTGACTTTTATGTATTTGTTTGAGAGGCTTAGGGTTGCCAGGGCTGAGCCATAACCGTCGTTAAGAGAAATTCCCTGGGTACTCCTGCTTGGCCTTGGAAGTCCTTGAGATGGACTAGCCACTTGAAAGTGACTTCTTTTTATTTGGCTGGGCAGCTTCGAGCAGAAAAATATTTAAAATGAAAAGATTAATATTGTGAGCTATATCAAATGACCGATAGCGTGACATTGTTTTGTCTCTTGCCTTGCCTTCCTCTGCAGCGGCTGTCAGCGCTCTGGCCAAATTCGGGGCCCAGAATGAGAGTCTCCTGCCCAGCGTTTTGGTGCTCCTGCAGAGGTGAGTTCAACCCTCCACCCCTTACACAAACACACACACACACACACACAACACAAACAGACACAAATCCAAATTTCTTCCGAACTCATTGTAAGTTGAGGACTTATACGTGTCTTAAAAGTTGCTGAGCTGTACTGTCGTAGGAGAAACTCCCAGGGTGCTTCTGCTCCTGTCGTGGAAGTCCTTCAGATGGACTAGCCGCTTGAAAGCGATTGCTATTTATTGATCTGGGCAGCTTAGAGCCAAACGGATTCTCTCTTTTTTTCTGGGCCTCCCTAAAGCTAGACTTGGAACGACTCTCAAGCTGTCTTTCTCGGCTTTTCTTTAGACCAGGGGCCCTCAAACGTGGCCCTTTTATGACTTGTAGATTTCAATTCCCAGAATTCCTCAGCCGGCCATTTTGATGAAATTGGGGGCTTGGATCCAGATCAGGGGCCTTCAAACTCAGCCCTTTTATCATCTGTGGACTTCAACTTCCAGAATTCCTCAGTCAGCCAGGGCTGGCTGAGGAATTCTGGGAGTTGAAGTCCACAGGTCATAAAAGGGCCGAGTTGGAAGGCCGCTGCTTTAGGCTGAATCTAATTACGGGATCGAAAACCCATGGGAGATTTCAGCCTTACTTCGGGTTTTAGGGAGGGCTGGTTGAACTTGGGCCGTTTCCCCTCCCCTCTCTCTCCAAATTCTGACACTTGGCAACTTATTCACACTTACGACGGTTGAGGTATCCCGGGGGTCATGTGATCCCTTTTTGCGACCTTCTGACAAGCACCGTCAATGAGAAAGTCAAATTCCTTTAACAATCAGATTGTTTCTAACTTCAGAACTGCAGTGATTCACTTAATAACCGGGGCAAGAACGACGGTAAAATGGGGCAACCCTCACTTAATGACTGTTTTCCACACTTGCAACCGTTGCAGCATCCCCACGGTCACGTGAGCAAAATTCAGAGGCTTGGCAACTGACTCGCATCTGAGACGGTCGAAGCGTCCCGGGGGTGTGTGTGTGTGTGTGTGTGTGTGTGTGTGTGTGTTTGTCACGTGATCCCGTTTTGCGACCTTCTGACAAGCAAAGTCAAGGGGGGGGGGGAGCCGGATCCGTTTAACAACTGTGCTCCTCACGTAAGAACTGCAGTGATTCGCTTAACGGCTGTCGCGAGAAAGGTCATAAAGGGGGACAGAACTCACCTAACCACCATCTCGCTTAGCAACGGAAACATTGGACTCCGTTGTGACCGTCAACGGAGGACTACTTGTAGTTTGGCCCTCCACAAGAGTCGAAGTCTCTCAGGTGCTCAGCCCTGGGCTAGAGGTGTGTGTGTGCCTTTGTGGCTTTTGTGCGCTTCAGCCGGCGGTTCATAAGTTGCATTTTAAGGCTGCTGGTTTTTGTCCACCAAGAAGCTTCTGACCAGTGTTGGTCTCACATTTCTTCTTTGGCTTCCTCCTCCTCCTCCTCCTTCCTCTTCCTCTTCCTCTTCGTCATCCTCCTCCTCCCATCTTCCTTTTCCTCCTCCTCCTCCTTCT